>JAODAL010046964.1:0-18071 GCA_025379985.1 Phyllomedusa bahiana | reverse complement strand
TTTCCCCAAAAGGCAGGGACAGAGGTTGGGGCCAAGTGTCAAGGGCCTCACTTGTGCCGATTTCTTTGGGTGCTGTCATCTGACTACTCTGACTAAGCAGTTCCCAATGTAGCCTGAGCGGGGTGCGAGGGTGTTCCGGTGTTTGTAGCTCGCCCAGAAATGGATTTTGGCAAAAGGCAAAAACCTCTATAAGACATATTCTGTCCTCTCTGTCTCCTTCTAAATTGTTTTCAATTTGTTTTGATGCTCATCATAACATATTACAACCACCAAATACCACAGGAGAAAGGGTTACAACCTCAACTCAAATATTAATTGGGTGGTTATGAGGCTTACGTTTGATATTCAGATACCAAATGTACCAAATTATACACAGGCAGAAACAAATATCTTGTAAATATTGAACAAGTCCTGGAATATCTTGCAGTTAACATTTTATTAGACAGTGCGTTGTTACCAGACATTCTTTTATCACCATTCTCAACAATTTCCTTCCTTCACCACCTTTACATACATTACCCTCAGGCTATGTCTACACTGCAAATTTTAACTGCCACTCCAAAATCCTAGTCCTAACAAAGTGGAATTTCACTTTGAATTTCAGGAAAATTCGGTTCTGCTCGAGAAGCCGAAGTTTAGGGTGATTCGCGGGGAGAACGATGCTCTTTTATGGGGTGTTAAAATGGCCGTGAGCACATTGCATTTACATGGGGCAGAGAACTCTGAGGAAGTAAAGGAACACACTCAATGACTTGTGCAGACATGAAGCCAATCAGCGAACCAGTGGGCTTTCTTTGATGTACAGCCCTCTATAAATACCTACGACATCTTAAATTTACTCACACTTCTCACAGTCTGGCCTGGGCGATAAGCACTCTAGCTGCTGCTCTATTGAAACTCATTTTTATAACAAAAACTGCTTTTATCAGCGATGGGGGAGGGGTGACCACCAGAAGTCTGTGTCAGTTGCACATTCTACCTCAACAGGCATTCTGTATCTGCTGTTATATAGAAATCATTATAAACAAACTGCTTTTATCAGCGACTGGGGCTAAAGAGCTTCCTAGTGGATGTCACGTTGCACACATTTTACGGATACAGTCGTTCATCATTGTTTTATGTTTGTGGGGATTCTCACTAAAGTCCAGTTGGGTGTTTTTCTGCCCATATATGCATAAAATTTCACCTTTTTTTTCTGTAGGCTATTTTATATACCATGGGTTAATTTCTTCCTTTTGTTTTGTGGGTTAATTTTGGAGATGAAATTACAGCGGTGTGCATATTTATTTGCCCGCTAATATGACTCAACTTCATCTTTTTTTTTCTGTAGGCTATTTTTATCAAGGGTTAATTTCTTCTCTTGTGTGGGTTAAGTTGGAGTGAAATACAGGGTGTGTGTATTACTGACACATTTATGTCTAAAATTCCATCAAACTTCAGACCGGTGGGGGTATTTTAATCTGTGGCCAAAGTTAATTTATATTAATTTTTTGTGGAGAATTCTATGTCAAATCCAGTGTTTGTGTTTATTTAAGCCTACATAATCTCCAATTCCAGTCTTTTGGGGAGTATTGTATTTGTGGCAAAACAGTCTTTTTTTTTCATTTATTTTGGTGGATTCTGTTGATTGCTGATACATGTAGAGCCCCCAAAAAGAGTGGGAGGGATTCATATGTCATTTTTGCATGACATTCAATCATTTTTGCCATTACTTTTATCTTCAGTGTCACGCTTTCAGTTGGTTTTAATAATCCATTCATTGTAAGGCAAAAAGAAACAGGAGTTGAACCTATAAAAATAATAGTAAATGGAATGTTGCATGTGTTTCTGTGTTTGTATCCACTTACTTTAGCTTCTGGGATTCCATACTCATTTGACAATCCTGCTGATGCAAACAAAGGATATGTCTACTTTCCTTAAGCTTCTCAGTTGTGTTTGTCCATTTTTATTCATTGTGACAGATTAAAAGAAGGGAGAAAGAAAAGCCAAAACATGAGTGGCAATTGTCATGAAGTGGTGGCTCGGGTGGAAACAGCATTAGAAAACCTCAGATTGGTCGATTGAGGAGATTGCCTCAGTTGGTGTAGCATGAGGAGACCTGAGTGGTGAGGGTGGGGCAGCAGAAATCGAGTGGCTTGAGTGGTGTCGGTGGCAGCGCATCAGAGGCTACATATGGCCCCAGTGAAGAGTGGGGAGGTGGGTGGCAATACCAGTCCCTGATAAAGTGGTGGTGGTAGGAGAAGCAGCTGGCAGCATGTTGTGGCATCAGGTGGGGGTGGCAGCAACAGAATAGTAGCTGAGGCCAGATAACCAAAAGAATCCAGGGTTCAAGGGTCTGTCCAGGTGCTGCTGCTGGTGGGTACCTAAATCTACTAGGGGGTGTTGAAAGCCCCCCCACCCCCCCCAGTTCTACTGCTCGATCACAAAATCCAGGATCAGTAGGTTGTTGTTTTTTTTTGCTACTGATGGAGCTGGGTATTGCATCGTAACCCACTCCCCAACAGCTAGCCGTATGGCAGTGGTACATGAGCGCTGTTGAACCTCCCTGCAGTCCTGCTAGAGGTTGGACCATGGCGAAGATAGGCGGCGGCCCAACTGACTCAATATAGGATGTCTCTTTTTACTTGAGTTTGTCCTCCTCATGCATGTGTGAAAAAAAGGCCCCCATTTTGGACCAGTAGCGAGGGTTCCTAAGAGGGTGAGAGCAGGAAGTCATCCCTCTGCCAGATGGTGACTATCAGCTGTCATTACCCAGGCAAATTCTGTATTGTAGGGGCCATCTGCACAAGTGACTATGAGGGACTCGCTGCCTCCATCTCCACTGTATATGCGATGGTGTGTCTGGGTCATCTTCCCTCGTCTTTCAATCCTCCGGTGTGCTCCTGCTCTCTCCTGTCACCTGAATAATAAAAGCCAACTCATTTAGCCAGACACTACTTGATGCTCCAATGTCTTAATCCTCCTTTCTTAGTTCAGCCCCCCCACTGCGGACTCATGTGGCCATGAGATGTGTCGGCATGTCCCTCTGACAGAAGGGGGATTTTGCAGCATCTGTTCCAGGGACTTGAGCCAGTGGAATGAGTTATTCATCCTGTTGTCCTGGGGTGAATGGACAAATAACATGCCTCCTTCAAGGTCCTGAGCAAACGGGCAGTGTCTCACGCATGAGCTGCCACTGGCTGACATCAATAATTACACTGGGGAGTTCTTCCTGGCCACTTGGATCCATCAAAAAAAAAACATTAATGGCCTTTACTCTGTTCCATAATTTCTCCCTGTCATCAATTTCTCCTGATTCATCAATTTCCCCTCTTCATCCAATTTCACCCTCTTCATCAATTTTCTCCCTGTTCATATATTTCTCACTGTTCATAAATTTCTCCCTTTACATATATTTTTCCCTGTTAACAATTTCTCCCTGTTCATCAATTTCACCCTGTTCATGAATTTCTCCCAGTTCATCAATTTCTACCTGTTCATCAATTCCCCTGTTATCAATTTCCCCCTGTTCATCTATTTCCCCTGTTTCATCAATTTCTCCCTTTCATTAAATTTCCTCCCTGTTCATAAATTTCTCCCTGTTACATATATTTCCATGTTCATAAATTCTGTTTTTTCTCTGTTTCTGTTTATAGTTTCTATGTTCTGTTTAGATCAGGAGATTGTGCTTGGAGTGTAGAATGAGCAGAAGTGCATGCATAGTTTCCTGGAGAGGTTTCTGAAATGTTTGCAGAGTCCACCACTTGAAAAAGGGAGGGGACTGACAGTACCAAACTACTTGGACACGGAGCTAACGGTCAGCTTCTGCACTTATGGATGGCTAGATGCATAGTGCTGTCTCTTGGCAAATCGTCTCGCGAGAGAAACGACTGCTGGCTCCACATGAGAGACGAGGAGCAGGAGTATCTGTACAGGTTAGATGATGTAAAAGACAGGGTGTTATCTTCGGCCCAGAGGTGGTGGAGCCTTGACTGCTTGAAATGGGAGGCGTTGCACTGGGTGTGTGATTGCTGCTTTGTGACCAGGATGGACAACACATCTGAGATTGTTCTTTCCAGGACCACTGTAATGGTGAAGCATGCATGTGATGCAGGGCTGTTTGGTGCCATCAGATTAGGTTCCCTGGTCCTACGCTTTACTTTCTGGCCAATTATTCTGCTTTAAAGCACATGTTCACCTCCTTCTGGGGTCTCGTAAAAAACGCACACCGCCTAGTAGTCATTTTACCACCAATGGCCTCCCACACTGACTGTTACGCCGCTGCCCCTTGGTGAGCTCTGCACCGCTTACCTTTCTGGGACCTGCAAAGTGGGTGGTCTAAATCGGGCCAATTTGGCTCCCGACCTACGCATTGCTGCCAACCTGCTGACTCAAGGCCACACTACCGACTTGCCCAACTACGGGCCACTGCATGATGGGCAAGCTGCCGCTATATTCTTCGATGATGATGATGATGAAGGTCTTGCTTCCAGGGCTGGGACGATGGTTAGTTGAAGGCTAGGCGCATACCGCCTAGGGAGCCACTTTCATTACCAGGCAGAAAGAAAAAGGGGGCGCAGGGAGGCATGGTGTGGGATGAATTTTCCATTTGAGGGCGGCACTTTATGCTTGTTTTATTTAGGAGTACCAGAATAACCTTGTCCCAGCCTTGCTTGCTTCACCCGGCTCCCATGTGCTATTGGCTACATGTTTAGTGTTTGCCTGTCACCGCGTTCCTCTTCAATGGTGTCAAGTTCAGAGCCTGGACTGCGCCCGCAACAAAACCCCCCTTGCCATCTCCTATTCAGTACTATGCCGCTTCTGCAAGAAGCAGCGGATGTATACCCCATCTTTTTGCTGCCATATGTCCTCAAATAGTTTTTCATCACTGTATAGTGGCGCAGTGGCCACAAGCAACATAGTAGTTCTCTGGATGTGGGAAGCGAACGGGACGTGAGGGTTGGGTTGAGGGCAGTGTGAGAGCCCCAGACCTGCTCTCTGGCAATGCCAAAATAAGGTTGTGTCTTACGGGATGCAACGACTTTTGCCAGCAGGTTATCAATTGCCATCTGGGAGAAAGTGGATGACTAGTGTTCGTGGTCAAACACGGCCCGGCTACATGAACATACAGGAAAGCTGATCGGTTCGCGGGGTGACCCTCTGCTGTGTGATGTCCCCTTTCTGTACTGCGACCTGTGCGTGCTCCAGGAAAACTTACTATTGGGTTCTTTGTTAACTCCATGTGATATGGGCCACACTCAACAACCCTCCACCGTTTTTAACGTGTGCTCTGAAAAAAATTCATTCTTCTTATACATAGCCAAACAAGAGATCACTAATTGTAACCCCCAAAACTTCTGTCCACACATTCGTCACTTCCTGCATATGCACCCACAGGCCACTTACCATGTATATAGATGTATAGTCAGGTTGGCAGGTTTTCATTTTTTATGTATTACTATCATATTAATGTCAACATGGTTGGACCATTGTAAACCAAGCACTTCTCACCGTTTGTTTCACACATACACCCTAAATAAAACGGTTGTAGATCTGAAAGCAGGACCATCACACCTCGTTTCTGATTTGTTAATTAGGCTTTTTTATAATGTAATATTAGGTTTATCTGTTGCTTATACTAGAATGAGGCGATTGATTCTAACGAAGTGGAATTCGTTTAGAATTTCAGGGGAAAAACTTTGGTTCGGAACGAGAGTCGAAGTTTGGGGTGTGCTTCGCAGGGAACGAAGTGTGCTTTAGATTTTTATAAACTGCTGTGAGTCTTGGCGTTACATTGGCAAAGAACCTGGGAGGAAGAAGGGCAGCCTACAATGACATTGTGCAGAGATGAAGCCAATCAGAGACCGTCGGGATTCTGTGATGTCACCGCACTATATAAGTCCGAGCGCGACCGATGGGAGCTCGATACCCGCTCTACTGTAACTGGTAGGGAAGGTGCTGCCACGGGCTGCTTATGATATCTCTAAACTAAAAGAACTCAATGGTTATTTTTTTTTTTTTTTTTTACATAAACGCATTTTTGGGCTGGTTGTCACAGCTGTGTCTCAGAGACTGCTTCTCTTTCGGTTCTAATTTCTGATTTTGTGGGATATTGAGAACTGAAAGTCAGTGTGGTCAGTGCAGCTGCATATACATGTTAATGAGCATCTGTCACAGCACATTGACATATCAAGGCGTTATCTAAGCCTGTTCTGTTGTATTCCATTTAAAGCTAAACAGGGTTTTTACTATCCAATACCACTTCATTTTTTGGTTGCTCATTCTTTTGCGCAATTTACATCCAGGGGTTAATTAAGCTTGGTTCCGCCGTTGTGGATCACTAAAAGAAATGTTCTTCTTTTCCCACAAGCAAAAAATAAAGATCCACTTTTACCTATTAGCATATAATTCATAACGAAAGGTTAATTACAAGTTTTTTGTTGTTTGAAGTACGTAACAATTACACGCCATTTTAACATGCTAACAAAGCTGGTAATTTTTTGGTTGACATATTCTTTTGAAGCAATTTACTTCCAGGGGGTAATTAAGCGTTGTTCTGCTTTGTGGTCACTAAAGAAATACGTTCATTTTCACCGCAAAAAAAAAGACATTTACCCTGTAGCAATATTCATAATCCGAAGGTTAATTACAAGTTTTTATGTTGATGTGTACAGTTTAAAAATACACGCCATTTTAACACGTTCAAAGCTCGGTAATTGTTGCAGCAGATTTCTTTTGCGCAATATACATCCGGGGTTAATTAAGCGATGTTCTGCTGTTGTGGTCACTAAAAGAAAGTTCTTTTTTTCACCGAACAACAAAGAAATTTTGCTGTAACTAATCACAACCAAAGGTTAATTACAAGTTTATTCTGTTGTTGTGACCGTAATATACAACACATTTTAACCACCCTAACAAAGCTGGTAATTTTTGGCAGCACATTTATCTTTTGAGCAAATTACATCCATAGGAGTTTTAACCTAAAGTATCTTTCTGAGTTGTACTGCAGAAGAAGCAAATTTTGCCTGTAGCATTAATTTGCATATCGGAAAGTTAATTGGCCTGTTTGTGATTTAATATTCAGTAATATTAATCAGTAAAATTCAGTGAACACAGTGTTTTTAAACAGGCAACACTACAAGTACATTTTTAATGGCCCATTTGTGGAGTTGCAATTTGATATCCAAGGGTTTCCCCAAACGTGTTAATGGGTTCTTTTGGAGTTTCAAAATACCAGGGTGTGAAACTATGATATGCAGATATTTTTCATCAAAGAGTGTCTGTACATTTTAAAACAAACAGTATGTCAGACAGAGTGGTGGCAAGGCTCTTCACCTGCGAGTGGCAGTGGGCACAAACATTCCTGGAGCAGGCCCAAGGTCGCAGCTACAGCAAGGGGATGTCGCAGCAGGGGTCACTCGGTATGAGGCCACAACTGCGCTGTTCATCTATCGGTGTGTGTGACCAGGCAATCCCAAGGGTTCTTGATTGGTTGACTAGGTCATCCTTCTCACCAGATGTATCTGAAACAACCACAGCCAAGAGGTCGGTGGGAACATCAGACACAACCCTTAGTTGGCCATGGCCCATGAGCGGGTCAGCGGCCCAGCGGCCCTCACCTGTTATCTCAACCCACCTCTGTCCCATCCAGTATCCTCAGCCAAAGATCTTCTATGTGGTTGGGCTCAGCCCCCACTTATACGCGAGGCATTGAACAATTTGGGGAAAGGATAGTCAGGCAGCTACTTGGCAGCGAAGAAAATGGGGCCTAAAATCCCCTGCTTCTTCGCAGTAGGCGGCAAAGTATAGATGTGGGAGTGGCATGGGAGGTCATGTTGTGAGGTCTGCATACCAAAGACTGGTGATGAGGACAGCAGTGACGATGTAACACAAATCAATGATGTGTAGCCGACCGACAATTGGGAGCCGGGTGATTGAAGCAAGGGCTTCATCATCGTCAGGAGAAGAGAGGCGTCAGCATTGCGAGTCAGGCCACGGCGCAGGCCAGACAGTGGTGGTTGTTGGCTTGTGAGTCGCTGGATAGCAGCAGTGTGAAGGTCGGGAGCCAAGCGGCCACGGGGGTAGGAAAACCACTCGCAGGTCCAAGAAAGTACGCGGAACAGTGGGCCCCACTCAGCGATGGCATAAGGCGGCAAGAGTCGTCACTCAGTTGCGGAGTGTTCGGGCGGTAAAATCAGTACTCGGCAGTTGTGGGCAGTTCTTTGCTAAGACACGGAGGAGCCGGAATATGGGTATATGCTGAATTCTGTGGGCAGAAATGAAAGAAAGGGAAGCGTGTGGCCAGGGTGCTTAACGGGTTGGCACAGGCCTGCGATCCAACACAGGCAGCGTCACCATCCGGTGGCTAGGGTGATTACGTTGGCTCAGATGTGGTGGGCCTCATCCTGCCGCCGCAAGGCATCTGCAGTTGCAGCAGGCCAGAGGCTCACATTGCCATTGCAGCCACGTCAAGGCATCCACCCCACCTCTGCAATAGGGAGCTAGCTTGTTTCTCTTTGCCATCATCTCCCGGTCCAGATGGCTCCTGCTCCTCGCTACTCAACTGGCGCCAGCAATCATTCAGCGAGAGCGATTGCAAAGGACAACAGTATGCGTCCACCATCCTAAAGGTGCGCAGCTGACAGTTGCTCCTGTCCAAGTTGTTGGTAATGTAGTCCTCCCTTTCCAAATGATGGACTCTGCACCTTATGAGAACTAATGGCTTGTGCCGAGCCGAGATGGAAGTGTTAAGCCGTAATTTCTTTTCAAATAAAGGCAGTACCAGCACTTCCTTAAATATAGTAGAACAGAAGGTGGGCCAGTCCTTGAAGAGTTATCGGGTTTGTTCCAAGGTGCAACGGCAGCGCGGAAGTCTGGGAGGAACTGTAAACTACGGCAGGCCAGTACTTGGTCCTTTTACAGCCCACTGGTGTTGGAATGTGCTCCTGCCCAGCACACCTAACAACTTGGACAGGTGACGCCGTATTTATCCTCCACGTTGTCAAACTGCGGCTTCCTGCGCCATTGTAGCCTCTCCTCCTCCACCTCCACCATTCATCTCAGCCTCCACAAGTATGCTCCATCATACCACATGTTTACGGCACAGCGGTATGTCATGCAGCTTACCTGGCTTGCCTCGCGTAAACAAAAGTCACACCAGGGGCTGGAACTGCTCAGATCTGAGCAAGAAATCAATGTGTGGGCCTTTCTCAGCACGCAAACTTTTGCAATTCGGACCATGGTGATGGACAAATGGGAGGAACATGGTGTCCGTGCTGCACTGATGAGGATGGTCTATGCGACCTGCATGTGCGCACATGTGTTCAATCTGGTTGTGAAAAGGTTCCTGAAGTCTTCAACCGAATCTTCAGTAGATTCTGAAAATGGCCCGAAACTGTGCATGCATTCATCAATTCCATACAAAGCCAGGACACCCTCCTCGTATTGGAAAGCGGCAGACAGAAACGGGCCTTCCCCACCCATTACGAATTCCAGCCTGCACATGCTTGACCGACTGTATGAACAGAGAAGGCCATTAATCGATTTTTTGATGATCAATGCGGACAGGAGTAATACCCTGTGTAACTTTGATTGTCAGCCCAGTGGCAGCCAATGCGTACACCCTGCCGTTTGTTTGAGGCCATTCGAAGAGCAACGTTATTTGTCACAGTTGCCAGGACTAAGGGAATGTATTATACGTCATTCCATGCTTCATGTCTGGTACAGATGCTCTTGAAAAAACTCGTTGGGCAGGGGATGGAGACGTTGGCGACTACATCTCACGCGGCCACATGAATCCGGTGGGGCCGGGGAAATGGAAGAAGGAGGACAATGTGCAGGACATTGGAGCAAAAGCATTGTCTGGTTGAAATTTAGTGGATTTTCTTACCCAGGTGCACAAGGGAGAGGAGGAGCAGGAGCAGATGGAGGAGGTAGATGGAGATGAGGAAGACGAGGATGACCCGCAAAGCACCTGGCTGTATACAGTGGAGATGGAGCAGGGAGCCCCGTGGAGTCAACTTGATGCTGACTGCCCATAGCATGCTGATTTGCTGGTAGTGACACGCCGAATAGTCACATCCGCAGAGGATGAATTTCTGGCTCTCCACCTATTGACCTCGCTACCGGTCCAAAATGAGGAAGCTTGTTTTCCCAGCTGCTGAGAGGGAGGATAAACTCAAATACTATAGGGAATATCCTCTGTAGTCAGTTGGGCCGCTGCCTTATGTGCGGCATTTCCTCCTCTGACAGGTATGACGGGGGGTTCTTCAGCGCTAGTACTACGCGCCGCTGCTGCGGGGGAAGTGAGGGGGGTTGGAGCAGTTACCAGCTCCATAGCAGAACCTAAGTCTGGAGTCCACTGATGAGCAGCTTCCTTCACCCGCCTAGGTGAGGAGGGCTGGTCGCCAAGCAGCCAGCAGCAGCAGACCTGAGCAGAACATGATACCAACAGGTGGTGGCCTACTTGGAAGACTCCTGCCACCCCCAGTTAGAAGATCCGCTGGAATACTGGGCAGCCATACTGGATGTGTGGGCCGCAACTTGCCGAGTTTGCAGTGGAGAAGCGTCTGCCCGGCACAGTAGTGTGGCATCAGAGCGGGTGTCAGTTGCGAGCGGGGACATCGTTTCCCCAAGGAAAACCCGACTTGTCCATGGGAAATGTGGACAATGACTGACCTTTGGTCAAGAGAAATCAGTGAGTGGATCCAGGCCGCTGGATTTCCAACCACACCAATGCCTTAGGCGTCAGGAAACATTAGCCATGTCGCCTCACTCAAACTGTGAGAAATGATGTTGGGTTCAAACTACCTGCCTCGGCCACTTTTCTGATGCCGACACCCGACTGATGAACACACATCTGCTGACAGGTTTCTCCATCTGCCACCAACTAATCTTTAACAGGGACTGTTTTTGCCAACCCACACCTCCACACTCATGTCAATTGTCACTGTCTGACCTCATGTGTGGCTGCTGCTGTGACCTACAACTGTGTCAATTGTGACACTCTCTGACCTCATGCTGTTGCTCCTGCCGCACGTCACCTCCACTCTATGTTCATTGTGCCACTCTGTGGGCCCTACTCCTCAGTTTTTGGCCACCTCCCCAGAATGTGATGTGCCACTTCTGACTTCATGCTGCACTGCTGTGGCTGCTTGCACACATGCTGGGTGTTGAAACTAGGGACACTGTGTCATTGTGGCCACTCTGTGGCCATTCTGTTTTTGCCACCTCCAGAATGTCATTGTGCCACTGTCTGACCTCATTGCTGCTGCAGCCGTCCACTAAATCTCCATCGTAGTTCCACTCTGTCGGGCTACTCCAGTTTTTGCCACATACAGAATGTGCATTGTTGCCACTTTCTGACCTCATGCTGTGTCCTAGTGGCTGCTGCCGTGACCTCCCACCACTGTGTCGTTGGCCCACTCTGGTGCCTACTCTGTTTTTGCCACCTCCGGAAAGGCCTTGTGCCACTGGCTGACCTCATGCCTGCTGCTGTGGCTGCTGCCGTGACCTTACACCACTCTGTCATTGTGCCACTGTCTGACCTTATGCTGCTGCTGTGAGCTGCTGCCGTAACTACACACTCTGGCATTGTGCCACTCTGTGGCCTATTCCTTTTTTGCCACCTCCAGGATTGTCATTGTGCCACTGTTGACCCTCATGTTCTGCCGCTGTAACTCCATCGTATGTCATTGTGCCACCTTCCAGATGTCATTGATGTGCCACTGTGATGACCTCATGCTGCTGCTTGCAGTGACCTACACACTGTGTCGTTTTGCCACTGTGCTGACTCTGCTGCTCTGTGGATGCTGCCGTGAACATACACACTGTGGTCCATTGTCCCACTTGTGCGCACTACTCTGTTTTTGCCACACTCCAGAATGTTATTGTGCCACTTCTGACCTTATGCTGCTGCGATGTGGATACTGCCTGTGACCTCCAACACTGTGTCATTGTCCCCCTCTGTGGCCTACTCCTGTTTTGCCACCTCCAGAATGTCATTGTGCCACTACTCTGACCTCATGCTGCTGCTGTGCTACATGCCATAAACTACACACTCTTAGTCATTGTGCACTCTGTGCCTTTTCCTGTTTTTAGCCACCTCGAGAATGTCTTTGTGCCACTGTCTGTCCTCATGAGCTGCTGTGGGCTGCTGCCGTGACCTACACACGGTATTTGTCGCCTCTGTCTGACCTCATGCTTGCTTGCTGTGGCTGATGACTGTGGACCTACACACTGTGTCTTTGTGCCACTGTATATGACCTCATGCTACACATGGGCTGCTGCCGTGACCTAACACACTGTCACTCTGTACCACTCTGTAGCCTACTCCTGTTTTTGCCTCCTCAAGAATGTCATTGGTTCCACTGTCTGACCCATGCTGGGGGGCTGCTGTGGCTGCTGCCTGTGAACTACACATGTGTCACTGTGCACTGTCTGGACCTCATGCTGCTGCTTGTGGCTGCTGCTGTGACCTACTCAACTGTCATTGTGCCACTGTATGACCTCTCGCTGCTGCAGTGGCTGCTGCCGTGACCTCCCACACTGTGTCATTGTCCCACTCTGTGGCCTTACTCCTGTTTTTGCCACCTCCAGAAGTGTCATTGTGCACTGTCGACCTCATGCTGCTGCTGTGGCTGCTGCTGCAGTGACTACACACTCCTGTCATTGTGCACTCTGTGGCCTATTCCTGTTTTGGCCCACCTCCAGAATGGTAATTGTGCCACTGTCTGACCTCATGCTGCTGCTGGGGCTGCTGCGTGGACCTCCACACTGTGCCTTTGGCCAATCTGTGGCCTACTCCTGTTTTGGCCACTCTCCAAAATGTCATTGTGGCACTGTCTGACCTCATCTGCTGCTGCAGTGGCTGCTGCGTGACCTACACCACTGTCATTGTGCACTGTCTTTGACCTCATGATGCTGTGTGGCTGCGCCGTTACCCCTACACACCTTGTCCATTGTGCCACTCTGTTGGCCTTCTCCTGTTTTTGCCACTAAAGATTTTAATTGTGCCACTGTCTGACATCATGCTGCTGCTGGCTGCCGCCGTCACCTCCTCACCTCTGTCACTGATGTTGCCACCTGAGCCTCTACTTGTTTTTTTCCAGCTGTCGCGCCATGACTTTATCAGGGTACATTTCCCTCAGTTTTTTGGTCAGTTTTGCCCTACTTAAGTGCCAGGAATTTTATAGTGAAGTGTGGATTCTAAGAGCTGCGCAGACATCTGCGTGTCATACTAAAAAACAAATTGTATGAAGGACCAAAACCAAGCTCCTTCTGCATATTTAAGCATGGCACATCGTTCTAAAGCACCCTGTGGCTGGAAAATTGCTGTTTTTTAACGTGGGATTACCTGAAGTAATTCGGAACAAAGTTTTTTTTGCCGAGAATTCCAGCGAAGTGAACGAACCGAATTTTGGGAAATTCGCCCATCTCTATCTATTACATTTATTACATTATCTGATGCACCACCTTGAGCTATTACTGGAAGACATGTTGTAGAATGAGTACAATTTTTATATGCATATAAACCATTTAGGGCGCATCCCCACTGCACAGGACAAATGCCGGCCGGTTCGCCGGCCGGTATTTGTCCTGTTTTGCGCCCGTCCCCACGGCCGCAGGTGGGAGGGGGGGGGCTTTCTCCGGGTGTGGCGATGAGCGGAGGGGGGAAAGGGAAAAGCCCTCCCATTGAGAAGTAACATCTTCCGTCTGAAAAACCGGACGGAAAAAATTCGTGCATATCTATCAATGTTTTTATGCCGGACCGCCAGCGGCAAAACCATACGACGGCAGAACGTTGTGTGAGGGACTGCTGCACGGGTTTTCCATGGAGCACAATTGTGCTCATTTTCGGCCGGTTTTTCAGGCGGTCTGAAAAACCGCAAACTGGCTGAAAAGCCGGCCGAAAACCCTTGCCGTGTGGACATGCCCTTACTGTACAGTTCCTGCCCAGACATCATTTAAATATACCCTTGTTGTGATGTCTATTCCATAGCTTGTGTTTGCGCTTCACCTTGAGACTTTATTCTCTCCTGCTATGCCTGCTCTGTTGGCTGGCCTTATCCTCCCTGGCTGCTCTCTAGCATGTAAATGCACTAAAACTTTTTGATTTAAATTGTCAGTACATATTGATAATCTGCTTTTAAGCTAATCACAGGCCTCTAGTGTCACTACTCTTATTTCCTGCCTGATCTTTGTTTCTTCTTCCTAGTGTTTCCTACCATATTTTGCTTATTTATTTCTGGTATTGACCCCAGCATGTCCTTTGATCTAATAGATTCCTTTTGTAGTTACATAGGTAATGAGATTGAAAAAGACACAGATCTTTCAACTCTACTTTATAATTATATTGTGTTGATCCAGATGATATAAAAAAATCCTTTGAGAAAAATGCAATACATAAGAAAATCTTCCAATCTCATTCAAGATATGGCAATCAAAATACATCCCTGGATCAACATCCTATAGTAAAGAACAAGCACTAAAGGACAAACAGCTCACCTGCTGTAATGAAGTCCAAGTGAAAGCGTCCTAGTATCAGCACAATCCTGGGTAACGGAATGAATGTAACGGACCAGCTCCAATACAAGATGGACGAACAATAGTCGTAGGTGCAGACCGGGCTTGTTTAAAAAGCAGTATCGCTACATTTTATTATATCCTTTTTAAAATTTGTAACATCAGCACACATGAGAAACCCATAGCTATGGGCTAGTGTGACCAACCTGCCGACACATTTTGGGTCACATGACCCTTAATCATGGCTACGTAACCATCGCTTGTTCTGCCCTTAAATTAGGCCTATGTGGGCATGACTTAACATACAAAAAAGTGATTTAAATATAAAGACACAGAAAAACAAATACAAGTGGTAACACATCTAATTAATAATGATACTGAGTGTCTTGCCTGGTGTTTAAACCATCCGGGATGCGTGTCTCCAGATGGTAAATCCACCAGGATTCCCTTGCTAACAGCTTTCTATACAGATCTCCTCCACGCACCTCACATTTAGCTCGTTCAATGCCAATAACGGTAATGGAACCACAATCACCACTATCAGTTTCTGCAATGTGTTTGGAAACAGCTGAGGTTTTAAACTGATCAATTCTGTTCGCATCCGACAAATGACGTCGGATGCGAACCTTAAGGGGTCCAGTCGTACATCCCACATATTGTAACCTACAGCTTTCACCATTGATGAGATAAATGACGTGAAGTATTGCAATGTATGAAACTTTTTATCTTAAATGTTTTCCAGTTATTAAAGGACGTAAAGTAAGGGTTATTTTCACAAATTTGTAAACTTTGCAAATATTATGCCCGCAACCGAAAAATCCCACTGTATCTAACCAAGTACTTTTAGAGTCTGATTGAATAGTCAGTAAGCTAGGTGGAACTCGTGAACCCAAGGTAGGAACTTTACGTGGGACATATCTCATGGTTTTTGTAAGCATTTGTTTAGTAGATTTATCCACAAGAAGCATCGGTAAATGTGCCTTGATAATATGAACTATTTTGGGGAATTGTTTACTGTAATTTGTAGAAAAGGTGATATAATTTATTTGGTTTTTCTTTACGTTTTTTTTTTCTTTAAATAAATTTCCATCTATATTGCCCACTCGTTTGCAAGCACTTTTTAAAACTTTATCAGAAAAACCCCAGAAATGGTAGCTTTTTGTACCAAAAAATCTTTGGGCAAAGAACAATTACGCTTCATTCTTATATAGTCAACATCCTATTGTCTCACAGCTCTTACAGTAAAGGATCGCTGCCTATGATGATTGTGAAAACTTCTCTCTAGATGAAGAAATTGTCTCCTTGTCATCGCTGCAGGCCTGGGTGTAAAAAGATCTGGCAAAAGATCTCTGTGTTGCCCATTCAAATATTTGTACATTGTAATTAAATCACCTTGAAGCCTTCTTTTTGCCAAGTTGAATAACCCTCAAAGTTTCATAACCTATCTTTCTACTCCGTTCCATGCAGTCCCTAACCAATTATGTCATCACCCACTGCTGCAGCTCAACCATGTCCATCCTATATACTGGTGCACAAAATTATACACAATACCTTGTTAGTTTGTTTTCTGCTATTAACCTTTGGTTCACCTCTGACATCACTTGTACATCATCTGCCTTGACCCAACATCTGCCCGTTCACGTCATAGGTGGCAACCTGGGAGTCCCCTGCAGTGAAGGACAGATCTCTGTACAGGAGTTAAAGGGAAAAGGCCAGGGGGGTCCCTATGCTTCCTGGTGTGATTTTATATTAAAACCTGTGTGTAAGTCAAACGATTTACCATCCGTCATAGCTGAGCGGTAGGTCTTATGCTGCCTACAAGTGGCTGAGAGTGATACAGTTACAATTCCTGCAGCGTCAGTTATGCCTGACTGTCAGTAAAAATAAATAACTACATAAATAGAAGTAAAGAGACAAAGAAACCACTGACACATGTATTAAATAGATCTGTTTCCCCACAAATTATTCTTCTATCAAATTTTGGCACAGGACTTGTCAGCTGTGCTCACACCACAACAAAAATGAGAGAGAGTTTTTTTTTGGCTCTGTTAGTTTCAAGATTATTGTAAGCATACAAAAGAAAAACTAAGCTGTGGTTATTTAACATAAAAAGCAAGACAGTATTTTATAGACTACAGAACTAATTCTTGATAGGAAAACACAAAAATAACAAAATATTCTACTAAAATAGAAAATATAAAAAAAGAAACAAATTGATTTTCTTATACTAAAGTATAGCACATTTATACTTTGGATAAAAATAATCTAGTTGAAAAGAATACATGTGAAGATAATATTAATCTGCACGTTTCATTGTGCGGCAACCCTTAGGGTATTTTTTTCTTTTATTTTTCTTGTTGTAACTGCCACAGAAACTCAGAGAACAAAAGCACTTAACAAACATTAAAGTGGCCAGAAGGAATTGCTGTGTGGATCTGAAAACTACTGGGTTCCAGGTAATGTGAGTTATTTCATAAGAGGCACCTTATTTAAACATTGTGTCTTATTAAAACACTAATTAAAATCACTGGCTTTTGTTGCTGGCTATTATAAACTATTATTATATTTTGTCTTCCTCATATATAGCCCATCATTTCCTGCAGCATTCCAGGGTAACAGACTTGATGTACAGCTATATATTTTACCTCACATATCCCTAGTGGAAGACTAAATTATTAAATATACTTGGAGAAAAAACGCTACAATTTCTTCACTAATCTTCTGCTTCAGAACTGGATTGGGTTTCCTTGGGCTCACCACAGATGATGATTTTAAACTCCCACCCATCTGTAAGGATTGTGTAACCTCTAGACCAGACCTGGGCATTGTAAGGCCCATGGGCCACATCTGGCCCTCTAACTAGCTTTGACTGGCCTGCCATCTATCGATTGCTAACATATAAGTTAACATCCTATTACCTATACTGGGGTACATATAACTTACTTCATTGTGAAGTTGCTAACAGTTATTAAGCCGGTTGATATGGCCTCAAGTCGATTGATAAGAGCTTAACAATCGACTCCAGGGTCTTTAGTGTATAGGTATTGGGTAGAACTGAGTTAAATATTTTAGTCTGGCCCTCTAAAACCATTCCAATTTCTCATGTGGCCCCATGGGAAAATTAATTACCCACCCCTGCTTCATGTCCTGCTTCATCACTTCTTATAGTCCTGTGTGTGTCAGACAAATGACTGCCGATAGAGCCTTCCCCACTCTACTATGCCTGTAATCAGCATGACAAATTGTAAAAGAAACACCCCTTATTTAGGTGCAACCCTATAATCTAAGCCCCACCTCCTCAACTAAACCTCATCCCTCCATACATCTACTGCATCAAGATAGAAGCAATCAGTGCAAAATGACACCTGTGTTTTATGTGGGACAAGATTACAGCTCCTGTCTCTCCTCCACAACTTTAATCTGGAGCATTTTGTTGTTTTTGTGCCTTATCTTATGCAATGCCCCAGAGTTGCAGAGGGGAGCATGGGTTGTATGTTTTGAAGGGATAAAATTTTTTTAACCCCAAACAAAAAGCAGAAAGGGGGGGAGAACAGGATGTAATTTCCCCC
>JAODAL010046963.1:0-30396 GCA_025379985.1 Phyllomedusa bahiana | reverse complement strand
GGAAAACCCGCGGGGGGCCCCCGTCCCCCCCGGGGCCCTGCCGGGGGGGGACAGGGGTGCGACGGGTCCGTGGCCGGCCCGCGGCGCAACCCGTTACAGTCATGGTGCCAACCTGTTGATGTTAGGGGGTACCCTCATAGTAAAAGTAACTATAAAATAGAATAATTTGGAGTCCTTCCAAAAGAAATCTACATTTTTGGGTGTCAGTGTGGAATCACTGTCAAGAAAATGTTTCATGGCTGTTAAACCTAATTGGTGATCAATGTTAGAGTTAATTTTGACATCCATAGTCATAACGTATTTCTCTTTCCAGTGATATCCTGTGGCTTATCAGTGACTGCATCCAGTATTTAAGTTGGTTACATAATGTTGTGAGATAGATCAGAAAATATAGAATTTATTCCCGATGTGTTGGATGTCTGGGAAAATGTATGGGATCCTTATGAAGTTTGGGACGATTCTAAAAGAAAGGTATTGAAGGGTATTGTGTTGTGAGAGCAAATTATTCACATTTGGTGATGATTTGGTCTTCAAATATTTTTTTTAACCCCTTAAGGACTAAGCGTTTTTTTTTTGGTTGACACATTCGTTTTTTAATCCTCGCCTTCCAAGAGCCATAATTTTTTTATGTTTTCATCAAATAGGGGCTTTTATTTTGCGGAAAAGAGAAATTTCTAATGGTGTCTTCACCGTCATAGACTACACGGGGGAAACCGCAAGAAATTCTAAGTGGGTCAAAATGTGAAAAAAATTTTTTTGTGTATGTTTAAGGGTTTTGTTTTTATGGTGTTTCACTCTTCTGTATCTTTTGTGATGTTTTATTATTTGCAAGTTGAAAAATTTGGCAATACCAAAACATGTAGGATTTGCTTTATGTTAGTTACTGTAAAAAAAAATGCAAACATTTTGTTTTTTTGAAATTGCACCGCAGCACCCCTTTTCTACAACCCCAAAAACCTTTTTACACTTCCCCCATAGATCTGAATGAGGGTGCTTTTTTGCGGGCTAAAATTTTTTTTTTTGGGGCCATCTTGGGTTTGATGCAACTTTTTGATCCTAAAATTCCAATTTTTTTGGGCACCCGAAATGACCAAAAAACACAATTTTTTCCATTTGGGTTTTTTTTTTTTTTACGTGTTTAGTGTTGGGATAAAATTATATTATATTTTAAAATAGTAATATATTTAACTTTTTATTTTTAAACTTTTAAACTTTTTTTTTTACTTGTATTTTTGGTTCCCCTAGGATGCTTGACCGCTAGGGTGCATGGTCATGTTTACCCCTTTTTTTTTTTTATAAACAATACTAAGGGTAAAAATGGTAGTTTTACACTTCCCCTGGTACAGGAAATGGGTAAAAAAGAAATTGGCGTTGTTGGGCGCCATATAAAAATGGGTGCCCACGATCTCGCCTGGGGGGGCCCGTCGGAGTGAGAATCATTCACTTAGATGCACGAATGGGCGGCTCCATTCCGTGCGTTTCCAAAAAGTGTCGCTGCAATTTGCGCCCGGATGCCCCCTGTGTGGGGATTGCTAGCAGTCCCAATACATAGCCACTTTGCAAAACCCCTGGGGTTTTTTTAAAATTAGTCAGTTTTTTTTTTAAGGGGTTAAAAGCAGTAAATTTTTCAATAATTCAGGTGGCTTATCATTTATTATTTTAAAAATTAAAAATGATGTTGTATTTTTTTTTTGTTTACTTTGTAATCTTCTAATCCTGTATGATTATGCCCCCTTCCTTATCAGTGTTTCGGGACTACTATTTGGGATTTTCTGTTGGGATTTAATGGTGTTTTTCACTTTAGAAAATTTTGTGTAGGTAGTTTGGCTTTCAGCTTGTGGAATGTGGCTATAACATCTTAAAAAAGGCCAAGGAGTAAAAAATTTGGAAAAAAAATTTGAATTGTTTAATAGATGATTGTGATGTGTATTTTCCCCCTGGGGGGTTGTTTTATTTTTGTTATTTTTTTTTTTTTAAGTCAAAAAAACCTTTTTTTGGGTTAATTTTTTGGTGAAAAAATGTAAGTCTTTGTACAGGTTAAAAAGGTCTAATTTGTACGGTGCTTCTCAATAAATTAGAATATCAGACAAAGTTTTTGTTTTTTTTTTTAATAATTAATTCAAAAAGTGAAAATTTTTAATTTTAAAAATCATTCAAAAGAATTTTAAATTTTTCCAGTGTTTGTTTTTTTAATCTTTAAAAGGGTTTTGGTTAAGCCAAGGGGAAAAACAAAAATCTTATCTCGAAAATTAGAATATTAAAATTTAAAAAAACTGTTAAAAAAATCTTTGGAACACAGAAATGTTTCCCCAAATGAAAAATATGTACGAAAAAGCATCAATCTTGGTCGGGGCCCCTTTTGCAGAATGACTGCATTGCGGTGGGGCATGGATGCGATAAGTCGGTGGCTGCAGAGGTGTATTGAAGCCCAGGTTGCTTCGATAGCCCCTTAGCCATCTGCTTTGTTGGGTTGTTGTTCTCATTTTCCCTTTGTAATACCCTAGATTCTCTAGGGGGGTTAAAGGTTGACGGGGTTTAATGGCCAATCAGGCCCAGTGATATTGAGTTTTTTAAATCAGGATAGGTACTTTTGTAGTGTGGACAGGTGCAAGCCCTGCTGAAAATGAAATTAAATTCCCCCAAAAAGCTTGTTGGGGGGGAAAGTGAAGTGCTCAAAAATTTCCGGGTAGACGGTGCGCTGATTTTGGTCTTGATTAGGAAGGGCTTTTGTCCCAAAAAAACCGGCAAAATTTTCCCTATAAATTTTAAATGATTTTTTAAAGTCCGTGGGCCTTTTTCCCGCAAAGACCTCGTTTCGTTAGTGTTATACATATTTTATAGTAAATTGCCCCTGTTGTCAGTGGTGCGAAATCCCCCTATTATCCTTATAGCATTTAAATACTCTTATTGTAGTCCGTGCATTGTTTGGGCTAGAGTATTTGTACGCATATTGTTTTTTACTATTTTTATAGTAAATTAGGCAGTTGTCAATGGTGGGGAAAGGCCCCATATTAATCCATATAACATTTTTTACTTTATTGCAGTCGTGCGTTGTTTGCGCAAAGGCTCCGTTGTATGTTGTTTCATCAAGATGTTGTTTATCAAAATGAATCAGGCGGGATCTCTGATGTTTGGCCCAGTTGCCGAGGTCACCGATTTTGTTGCCGGTCTACTTACTTCTCTTCAACAGTATGGTCCTCTTGAAAAAAAAAATTTTTTAAGATGATCATTTCTTACTGAATTTTTTCTCAGTTCCCCCAAAGGTCATTTTGTGGTTTTGTGGTGGGAGACTGTAAAAGACAGCAACTGTACACGGTTTCAAAAAAAAACCCATTCCATTTACTCATTCTTTTTAAAATTTTTTGCATGTAAATGGTTTTGGGGCTGGTGCTGTGAGATACAGCTAAAAAAAAATATCTCCGAACAAACTTGATTACTGGGGCTCTTTTTCAAAAAACAAGAAGTCACAGAAACAAAAGAAACCCTTTTTCCCTAAAATTTCTTTTATTACAAAAACCCTTAAAAGTCACAAACTGCCTAAATATTTTTTACATAAATTATATCCTGGGAATCATTGTTAAACTATAGGTGCGCGGGTGGTCCTGCCCCTCGGTCCAGGGCCCGGGCGCCCCCGGGCCGTACCGGGTGCCGGGGCGGGGTCGGATGGCGTGCTGGCCGGGGGGAGGGCTGTGGGACCACTCCCCCCTGGAGACTACCGGGACCGCATTCGGGCAGCCCGCCCCCTCTGGGGGGCTGAGGCGGGGGGGGCGCCCGCTATTCTTGCAAATTTGGGGGCCCGCCCACATTTAGAAATGGATAGAATCAACTAATGGGGGATTACGAGCATCTCTGAATCTATATGGTTTGAACCTATGGACCTTGTCCAGAAGACCCCCGATGAACCCCCAGAGAAAGGGGGGGAAACGTGTCGGGCTTTTGGGCAGAATCAATAGTCTATGAAGGGCAGTAAGCAAAAATATATTGCCCAATTATCATTGTTTGCAAAGGTGACTGGGGTTTTTGGGGACTGTATTTTATGCCTTATGTATCAGGAGAGGGGGGTTTGAGGTTTGATGTTTTTGGTTTTGATGTTTTGGCATCTATGCAGTTTATACTGAAAGTATATAAAAACCCTAGTGTTGAGGGTAATATCGAGAGGTGGGACCCCCCTTTTTTGGGGCGATATTCCCGCCTGTGCTAGGGAATATTTTGGGATTTTAGGATATTAGTATTCACTCTATATCTTATAGTTATGGAGTCTAGGTATTAAAATTCTTAATTTATTGTATAAGGTTTTGGGTGTTTTTGATTTTAGGGTTTTTGTAAAAAAAGTTTATTTTGGGAAAAAGGGTTTTTTTGTTTTTTGTGATTTCTTTCCGGGATAAGGAAAATCAAGGTCCTTTGGAACGAAATGTGGTTTAAGTGGCATTTCTCCTCTTTTAAATTTTTTAAACGTGGTGAGAAGTCATTTTTATAATTTTTGTGTCTGTTGCTGTGAAAAAAAGCTATATCAGGTCTATTTTAAAAAATGTGGTTTCTAACGACTTTTGTTCTTCCCCATTGAAACCTTTGGTCCTGCTAGTAAACCCGTTGTTAATGTGCAAAACACCGGCCCTGCTTCCCGCACCCCTGTAAGTCCCCCCTGTAGCTAAACCTGGTGCCCACGTTTACAGCCTCACTTGCCTTGTCAGTAATTTCTTAAACCCATTTCAGTAGAAGCAGGTTTTCAGACGGCCTGTTGACCTATGGGGAATTGTTTCGTTTGCTTCACTTTTTAATGTCACGGGGGGAACAATGTCACCGTAGAATGGAAGACCTTAGCCAGCAGTATTTTAAAAATAGTTGTTTTTAATTTAGTTTAGTCATATTGGAAATTTTTGTGTGGTCTATAAAGGGCACCTGTGGGTTTTTAGATCATGCTGCATTTTCGGTATGAATGTAAATGTCCCCTTTTTCTAAAATATGCTTCAAAAAAACTTTTTTTCAGCGTTTTTTAAACTGTGGGTTTGTGTTTAAAAGTTTTGCTGCGGTCCAGGGGCGGGATAGTCAATGTCCGTTCAACTAAAATGGGGGTTCAAAGACTCTTTCTTCCGGGGACTTTTTAATTGGGGTATGGGGTTTTGGGTCATGTTGCGGTCCAGGACAGGCATAATCAGGTCCTGTTTTAATAAAAAGGGGGTTGAAGATCCTTTTTTTGCAATTTTTAATCTGTGGGTCAGTGATTTAAGGGTCATGATGCAGTCGAGGACAGGCATAGTCAATGTCCGTTCAACTAAAATGGTGGTTCAAAGAACTTTTTTCCCAGTATTTTTTTAATGTGTGGTTCATGTGATTTAAGGGTCATTCTGCCGGGTCCAGGCAGGATAGTCAATGCCCAGTTAAAACTAAAATGGTGGTTCAAGTTTAGTTTTTCCCGGCACTTTTAATTGTGGGTAGCGGTTTGAGGGTCAGTGTGGTAAGGAAGGGAAAGCATGCCAGTTCAAAAAAATGAGATTGACTAATCTCCCTTTGGCACTTTTTTAATTTGGGGGGGTCATGCGGTTTTTAAGGGTATGCTGTGGTACAGGACAGGTATAGTGATTGTCTGTGATTTTTTTTTGGCTCTTGTTCCCTTAATTGTCTTGCCTAAGTGTAGAAACTTTCCCGTTTATGTTTTGGATTTTAATTCCCTTCTCCCCCCCTGTTTGGGTGTAGAATGAAGCTGTTTTTCCCTTCCCATGGATTTTAAATGGTCATCGGCATTTCTACTATGGTATTGGAATCGGCATGATAATTGCCGTATCGCTATCGTCTGAAACGATATTTAAACCAATCTCTCATCATTTGTTTGATAAAACCAGTGGACTACAAGAGCAGATGACAGGGCCCCCCCAAACATCAATGACTTAATTAGACCTCAAGCAGTTGATTGTGTGTTTCCCTCTTCTCCGGGGACTCGGGCCCTGTTTTTCAAATGAAATGCAAAATTTACTTTCATCTGAAAACAACCCCTTTGGCCCATGAGAACAGCCCAGTTCTTTTTTCCTTGGCCAGGAAAGATGCTTCTGGATTGTCTTTTGGGTCATGAGTGCTTGAACATGAAATGTTACATTGCGGGCCCTGTCGGGATATGTCTCTGTTGGGGGTCTTAAACCCTCCCTCCAGCAGCGTTCACCCCTTTAAATTTCCCCCCTAGTTTTTTTGAATGGCCTTTTTTTAAAAACCCTATCAAGGTGTTTACCCGGTTGTTACACCTTTTTTCCACATTTTTCTTCACAAAACTTTCATTAATATGCTTTGTACAGCATACTGTGAACACCCAACTTTTTAAGAAATGCCCTTTTGCGGCTTACCCCCCTTGTGGAGTGTGTCAATGATTCCCTTTTGGGCATTGTAAATTTTCAGCAGTCTTCCCCATGATTGTGTCACCTACAGAACCAGAGTAAGGGACTTTTTAAAATGCTTAGGAAGCCTTTGCATGTCTTTTGGGTTAATTATTTTTTTCATTCAAGAAAAAGATTTATTTGCGGGGCTGTATAAGGGTACAGATCAGTACAAAAATTCCAAAATTTTGGGGACATAAGAAAAAAGAAAAAAACATTTTGAAAAATAAAAAATGTAAAAGTCAGAAAATATAAAATAAAAAACAATCGTCCAAGAGAACATTGTGACGTTTGAAAGTCATCCCAAAAGGACCAAAGAAGGTAGTACCCATTGGGACAAACAATCTAAGTGATCCTAAGATACATTAAGCAGCCTGATCATTAGAGCTCTTATTCCAAAAAGAAAGAAAAAGGAAGGAAACAAAAAAAAAACAAACAAACCCAGGTTGAAATAGACAAAAATTTGGGGGAGATGAAATGAGGTAGGAACAACACGAAAACAAGACAGCACTTTCACCAAAAACAAAGCAAGATACGAAAGTCAACAAAAACAAAAACAAAAAAAAAGAAGGGGAAAAAAAAGGGGGGGGGAGGGAGAGCGTAGAGGAAAAAGGAACAAGAGTTCAGGGGGAAACAGGACGGGGCGTCTACGGTGTGCCATCAGTATTAAAAGCTGAAGGGCAAACGCCTAACCATAGCTGGTTTGGGTGGCAGAAAGGGACCCAACCACACACAGTATATGGCTGGCTGCAGGGGATCTAGGAAAGGGTAGAAGGAACAAAGGGGGAATCTTAAAAAAACCCTCCCAAAGGGACCAATTTTATTGAAACGGTGAGTGTTGGGTGTGCGCTCATTTAATTCCCTCCACCCCGGGGACAAAAATGATTTCGCAAACCAAACCTCCCAAAGGGCGGAGGGGGGGGTCTGTTTCCCTCTGTGAGGGTCACGGGTTTAGTGGCCTGCAGCAGATGTTTAAGTCCCACCCCCTTTTATTCCCGTATCATAGAATTTACCCCCCGCATATTTGAACTAGCCAAAACCCCCGGAGGCTTCCAAAAAAAGGGCCTGCCTCCCGACATGCCTCCTGTAATTTTCCCCAAGGATGTGGGGGGAGAGCGTGTTTTGAACCCTTCTAGAGCGACATTTTAGCGAGGGCTTTTCTGAATTTGCCCGGTTTTTTTCCCTTTGAGCTGAGCCAGTTTTAATTTAGGACCCCCTCCCCAGCATTTAAGGCTTCCATTGAGTGTGCTGGAGTAGGGTCCCGTGCAGGTGGGAGCAAAATGGGGGGAAAAGGTCTTTTCAAATCGTACACAAAGGGGCGCCCCAAAAGAAAATGATTCGTTCAGCCTCCACCCAAAATTTTTCTCGCAATGCCGAAAGCCGAACGGAGCAAATACGGGCTGGCAGGGGCCATAGGTTATTACCCACAGAGGTGGGCCTAACAGGGGCAAAGCCGGAGTTGGTCATGATTAAACTACCCGGGTTAAAAACCATTTTGGGGGGGGAAAAAAAATAGTCCTGTCGGTTGGATGCGAACCCCCCAGGAATACAAGTGGAGCGTGAGAAAACCCCCCTTTACTTTATTTAAAAGGAATGGACAGGGAGGTTTCCCTGATGAGTTATCCCAAAATGGGGTCTTTTTGGGGATGTTCAGTAACCACAGGCCGCAGGCCCCTTTCCTAGGGGGAGGGATAACCACAAGTGTCTCGGGAAAACCACCCGGCCCCTTTGGAGGTATCATTTTACGTAGTGAAAACCTGCCCCCTAAGGAAAGGACCAGAAGGGGATATGCGCCCCCCTTATCAGCGTGCAATGTAACCCGATGGGCCAAGGAGCGATGGTGGCTATGGCCACTCCCCCGGACCTGGCTCAGACAATTTGCAAAGTGCAAGAAGTTAGTGTTTGTTTTTGTAGTTTGGGGATGTCCCACTTGAAAGTGTCTCCCGGAAACAGACCCTTGGATCTTGGCCGGTGAAAGTGATGAAGCACCTGCGCCCTCTTTTCAGGGGTGTTCAACCCTTTAGCATTGAAGGAGGCAATGCGCAGGTCCATCGAAGACTCTGGTAGCCAAAACTTGGGTTGTACTGAGTCGGGCTTGACCTTCCACCCAACAGGTACCTACAAGTACAGGAGGGGAGAAGCGAAGAACAAAAGAAGAGGGAAGAAAAGAAGAAAAAGAAAAAAGAAAAAAAAAAAACACCACAAAGGGGGACAGGGGGATACGACACACCCACTCACGCCAACAAACACTGAACATAACAGAAAAAACCCAAAAGAAAGGAGTTCCAAGCGGGCTTTTACCTAAGAAAGCAACCCAACTGCAAAGAACTAGGGCCTGCTAAGCAGTGGTAGTACACAAATGCGTAGAGGGTGATCCTCACTACCCTGGTGATGCATTTATAACAGGAGAAAGATAAACAATGGCAACAGCTAACTTATAACCTTGGGAGGGGAAAAAGGAGTACCGACAGGACCTGCGCACCTCGGGAAGAAAGGCAAATGAAATAACAAAAAAAGGGGGGGAGGAACCCCTCTCAAAAAAGCCCCAGTGCGCACGTGTTGTCACCCTAACACCACACAACGTTAGGGTAAATTAAATAGGGCCATGAACTACTGCCAAATAAGCCTGCGAAACTGACAAGGAGAGTTGTCCTCCGGAAAGTAAAGTCCCGATCCAAATTGGGGGCCCGCAAGGCACCACAATGCTGATCCCGGCTCAGCACTAAGGAACTAAGGTGGGCTCCCCGAGGGGGGGCACCGCCCCGGCTGCGGAGCCCCCATGCCTTTGTTGTCCTTCTCGCGATCTGGGACAGGTGGGGAAAAGGGAAACAGGTAGCAAGTGGAGTTTCTTGTCCTTTGAAGGGTCCGGCGCAAGAGATGACAAAGTAGGCCAGTCCGGGAAGGATAAGTCCTTAATGCCTATGTCCTGCAGCACTGGTGGGATATCCGAGCGAATTGTAAGGATTTTCTTGTCTGCTCGGATACGCAGGGAAAAGGGATACCCCCAATAGAATGGAATATTTTTCTCACGCAAAATGTCCAGCAGAGGTTTGAGGGTGTGTTGGGCTAGGGGGAGTTTTGATAAACCCTGCATAACCCTTTGGGGAAGCGATCGATAAGACGCAAAGGGCGGGTCGGCCTAAAAAAAGATATCCCCTTCAGGGCAAAAAAAGGGGACCGACAAATGACATTGCGCGGTCATCGGGTTGGGTGGCATCAGAGCCTGTGCACCTTGTCAAGTTCAATGTGGGGTGTGGTGGGCGGCCCAGCAGATCATTGAATTGCCAGTGCGATTGAGAAAAATTGCTGTTTTGGTGATTTGGAAGGCCCTTGGCGCAGATTGTTGGGTCTCTGCAGTTTTCGTGTTGTCAAGGTGTTTCTGCGGAAGAATAATTGTGTAGATTGGTGGGCAAAATTTTTTGATATTGCGAAAGGGTGGAGGAGGTTTGGGGGGTTTTCCCGTTCAAATACTCATTTTTGGGAAAGCGTTAGGAAACCCCCGGGAATTTGGGGAAATCCTGCCTACACTCGGACGTCCCCTTAAAATTGATGAGATATCTGCTCTTTGACGGAAGTGGTTGCAAAAAGGTTTTTCGCTCACCCCAAAGTCATGGTTTATTTTCTCCGGGGAAAACGCACCCGTCAGTGATAGGAGGGAAAAGATCTATTTTGTTTGGCCAGGTCGCTTCCCAACCCAAATATGAAGCTAAAAATTTAAAAGTTGTATGTCAATTCCAGGAGCTTACTGCTGGAACAAGAAAAACCACTTTCAAAGTGGTTTACCTGAGCCAAAAATTGTTTTTTTCTGCACTAAAATTGCGCCTGTTTTTATGACCCCCCCGGATTAGTTTGGGTTTCCCTTTAAATCTTGCGCAATTCTACCATTTCTTTGGGGCAGAAAAAATTGGTTTTTTAAGGTTTAAAATCTTTACTTGTCCCCCAATGTGTCACTAATATCGCATAGAAAGGGTTTCCCCCCAAAAAATAAACCCCCAAAAAAATTTTTTTCCCATTAACCCTAGGGTTTTTTTTTTTTGGGGGATGAGGGGGGGGAAAGACATTTTGGGGTTTTTAGGGGCCCCCTTAAATTTTCCTTTTTTTGGGTGGCCTACCCATCAAAGTGAACCAGGCCGGGGGCTGCACAGCATGTTTAAAGGGAAAAAAAAGGGCCCCTTGCCCGGGCGCAGGGCCCTTAGCAAAAAGCAAAAACACCACCGGCTTTGGGTAGTGATTTGTGGTTTTTGTGTGGTAAAAATTATTCATTTCATATGTAGGGGGGGATATGTGGTCATAGTTTTTGGGGGGTATTATTCATTCCTTTGTGGGGGCCCATATGTGGTCAGATGTGGGGGGTATTTGGTTTAAAGTGGGAATTTTGGTTTAATTTTAGCCTTGGGTTCGGGTCTCAGTGCGGTGTTTTTTGGGGGTTTAAATATACAACCATTATTTAGTGGTTTTTATCAGACATTGTGTTATAGTTTTTGATATATTTTTATTTTTTATAAAAATTTTATCATTTGGGGGGGGAAAGGGAATATTTTTTAAAACCTTTTAGGGTTTCCATTTTTGCCCTGTTTTGCGCTTAGGTGAGGGGGGATTCAGAAGCCCCAGCGTTTTCCATCTTGTTAAGATTAGTGTGAATCACATGGGTTCTGGTAAAGTGAAGTGAGACCGGAAAAAGACCCCCCAACGGTGGTGGGGCGGGTGAGTAAAAGGGGGGCCCCAAAAATTTAAAACCCCCCTTGGGGGGCCCTTAGGCATCGCGTGACAATGCCCCCTCCAAACGATTTGCCCGCCCCCAGACTACTCCCGCTCCCAAATTAACTCTTTAATCATTTCCCCTCTTGTTCTCAATTTCCTTTTTCCCTTATTACCTTACCAGGTTGGCTCACTTTTAAGAAAAACTTTTTTTTTTTTTTTTTAAGGGGGAACCCTAACCCCAAGCCTTAAAGAAAATTTCCCACTTTTGGTACAAGCCCATACTTTGAAAAAATAGTTGAAAGGGTAAAGGGGCCTTTAAATAAAAAACTATTTTTCTTTTCTACATAAATTTAAAAGGGTTTTGGATTTACAATTACCCAAAGGATTGGGTTTGCTTTAATTTTACAGTCATTTTCCCTTTTTGGCCCCCAAATGTTTCTTTTTTGGAAAAAAGGTTTCAATAAATTTCGAAAATATTTCGAAAAACTTTAATGAGGAATTTTTTAATTTGATTTACCAATGCTCCCAGCATCATTAATTTTCCCCAGGTTTAAAATTTTCCCTGTTGTTTTTTTAGCAGAATTTCTTTTTAAAAATTGGGGCCCACAGTAGTTTACGTTTTCCCTCCCCCTCTGATTTCTTCCTGAATCTAAAATCTTTAGATCTGTTCTTTTACTTCCTATTTTTTTTTGCTGGCTGAGGGTTTTCTAGAAATTGATTTCTCTTTTTTTACATAAAAAAACCGGGGATCAGACCTTTTAATTTTTAATTGGGAATTTTTTGGGCTTCACCCAAAAACCTTATCAATAGACGGGTTAATCTTTTTTTGAATTACATTTTTTCCCCTTCCGGCTGTGGGTTTTTAATTGGAGTTTTTTCCACCCCGATTGGAGCATTTATCTTATTAAAAATTTACCCCCCCTAAACCCAATTTAAACACCGGGAAAAAACTCTTTTCGGTTTCATGGGTGTCTTGACTTTTGGGGGGTGAATCTTTTGCAGAGAGTTTTTTTCTTGATTTTCTGTGCTAACCCAGGACGGGGTTTCCCCAGTTTTTGTGGAGAACATAAAAATGAAATTTAATATGTTTTGGGCTTTGATTTTTTTTTGGCTTATAGGAAGGTTTATATGTGTCTTTTTGACCCTTCCGGGTAAATTATATTTTACTTTTTTCACCCTTTGGGGTTGAAGAACATTTCATTTAAAATCTTAAAATTTAAATGGGGAAAAATTTAGGGGTTTTGGGGCTTTAATTTTTTCATTTTCAGTTTTACTTTTCAAAAATTTAAAACCCCCCTTACTTAAGAATTGTGTTTCCCTTTTTTTTTCAGATTTTAGGCGAAATATTAGTGACCATAATGCATGTAAAAAACGACTTTAAAGTGTCTTTTTCTTTTTTTCAAGGGGAATATGCTCCCTTTTTTCACTTTTATGGGGTGCCCACTTTTTTAAAAAAAAGAGTCATTTTTATTTAGCGGTGTTTTAAAAGGGGGAAAAATGTCAAAGGTTATTTGGGGATGTGGCATGGGCCCGAATGATGGGTTGTAAAAAGGTATTTTTTAAACCTAATTTTTTAACTTTAAAATTTAAAGGTAAATTTAAAAACTAAGATGTTTTTAGCCTGTTAAAGGGTTACTATTAACTATGGAGTCAAATTCGAACAAAATCCAAATGGTTAGATTTGAGACCAAACCAAATAGTTTTTTGGGCCTTACATTGCCAAAAACCAACCAAAAAGGGTAACCCTATTCCAAAGTTGGGGTAAGGGTTTTTTACTAGTTTGTGTTAGCTTACCACTCTGCAGCACTCCGGGTCTGGCAGCATTCTTGGTCTGACATCACTGCGGTAAAAGAAGTAGAGAAACCATACACCTATGGGTATCAGGTGCTCAGTTGAAAAGCTGTGAGGCTGAATACCAATGCAGAGAAAGATCCATGCACACCTTTAGTTTACGTTGAATACAGCGATCTTTTATTTATGTTAGTGGTAGACAGAAAATTGCTTATTCTTCAAATTTATCAACTCTCCGGGGGAATTACAAGAGAAAAAAAATGAAGGTAGGTAATTCCTCGCTCTAACGCTTCGGCGAAGAGTGCTTCATCAAGAAAGACTGAGTGGTGGGTCAGCAGATGAAGAAGGTAGAAGCAATGGAGAGTCTGACATCACTGCCGGTACCATGTCACTTTCTGTTCGTTATTAGGGAGTGACGTTGGATTCCAAGTGCTGCCGGACTAAAAGTGCCCTCAATCAACCCAGTAACAAACCTTAACCCTAACCCCAACTGGGTTACAGTTATGACTATAGGGGTGTTCTCACCAGGCTGTTTTACTGTGTCTGCATTTTACAGTCAGCTTCAGACTCACACTTTCTGGTCAGGCTCGTGTTCTATAGCAATGATTAACATATCAACTCTGCTATTCCTAGCTAAGCCTGTCAGAAGGACATTGCAAATCAAGGGATTTAAATAGTAGGGCAGAAGGCTAAAGGTCTAAAGAGTTCTAAAGGGTTAAAGTTTGTTAGTAACATAGATAAACATGTTCCTGTTTTACTAATAAGACACAGCAGGTAGTGATGTCACCATTTTGATCATCTCCTGAACAAAGCAAAATCAAAACAGCAATGTGTTTCGTGATAGTCTTTATTTACCTTTGTCTACATGTATAAAGCTAATCAATGTAGTGAGAATATTCCTTTAATGTGAAAAAATTGGGTTCAGGATGTCCCAAACCCAAATTCTTTTACAAGTTCGTTCAAATCCACATTAAACCAAAATGAAAAGTCTTAAGCAAAACTATTCACTAATAAAATTAGACTTATAAAATGTCAAGTAATGTGGTAAGTATAATTGGGATCATACAGTTACAGCAGGCCCCCAGTGCTCATGGGGGCTCAAAGGCCCTTCTGCCACATGAAAAGCCTGGTTGCAGGTATTGTTTCCTTTTTTACTGTCTTAAATTAAAATAAAAGTATGCAACAAAATGTACACATGAAGATGTATATCAAATAAAAAGAAATAAACCCCACTGTAGAGCATTACAGGTTGAGCACAAAGAAGTATCTTGGACCATCCTGGGGATTTTTAGCTCACGGATCACCATCCTTGGTGTCACGCTGAAATATGGCACTCCGACACCAGGGTTCTTTTGAACACTGGCCTCAATCAGCACATAGCAGAAACAAATACACAAATTAAACCCATGCATTGGCAATTAATGAACAAGTCATCTCGCCTCTTACACGATGGCTAGACCTAACGTGTCCAGCCCCCCCCCCCACCCAAATACACAGCAGTGCAGGTCATCATAGTCGATAGCAGCTTACTCAAGACTTGGGGGTTTAAGAGCCTCCTCTCTACATCTCCAAACTCATAGTGTCACGTCAAGGGAAGGTGCCTGTGTGCCCTAACTGGAACCCAGCCCACTGTCCCTGCCTACTTGACGTGCTGCCCTACGGTGGGCAGACGGCAACTGGGCGACAGTCCCTGCGCTGCTAAAGTGCTGGGGGCCGTCAGAAGCAAGAATAGACAGACAGTTCAGGGGTCAATATCAAATTAGGAACGCCAAAGCCACAAATCAGAACCAGAGTAAAATAAACGTAAAAAGCCGAGGTTCAAAAGCCAAACGGAAGCGAAGCACAAAATCAGAGACAAGCGGGGTTTCAGGAGACAAGCCGAGGTCAGGTACACAGATAAGCAAAACACATTAAACCGAACAAGTAAAACACGAGCGGTAGCCTAGAATATCAAAGGCGCAGCACTCAGGCCTTCTGGGAGTTTAAATGGATTCCTTGGATACACCCTGCAGCTGTTGGAGCGGCCTCTGGGTCCTCCCATTGGCTGGTGAACTCGTCCCTGTCAGGAGTGGCTGGGCACCCTGTCACTCACAGAGTAGTCAGCAGCTTGTGTATCAGGGTGGGGTCGTGGCATCAGCTGCTGCAGCTGTAGATGCCTGCAGCCTGAGCACAAGCTCTAGCCCTGACCAGTACCCCCTTTTAGGAGGGGCCACGGACCCTTCATGGTCTTGGTTTGCGGGGTGAGACTAAGGTAATTTCCCTCACCAGGGAGGGGGGCCCGATCTCGAATGGATAGCTTTGCCGGAACCCGATGATTCTCCTCAGCGACACATACCCCTTCCAAATGGACCAGGTACTGCAGTGACCTTTGGGCTTACACGAATCTAAACTACGGGCGACTTCATTTTCTAACTCCCACTTATGCAAACTGGAGAGAGAGGAGGCATAGAGGACGAAGTCACTGGCTGAATATACCTCTACGAAGTGCACGAGGGGTCATTTTATGTTACGAGAGGAGAGGGTAATTTCAGCTGATAAGCAACCAGTTAGCCATCTCCTGTACCACATATGGACGTTTCAAGGTACAGGTGGAGGGCATAGATCACCAGGAGGACGAGTTCTGGGAACACCTTAGCCCGCGCGCAAACTTCACAAGATGGCCGCTCATAAGCCTCAATGGATGAGGCACGGCTGCTTCCAGATAGAAACATTAGCGCTGCAACATCGGTATGCCCAGCATGGTAAGGAGGACATCTGTCAACACAACAATTGTCCCACCTGACTTATTTCCTGAATTCCAGTCAAACACTGGGTTAGTGTTTCTGAAGCCATAGGGCAGCCCCAAAACCAATCTCAGCGGGCGAGCCCCTCCATGACGAATAGAATAACTTTTCAAAATGTATGGGATCGACCACCAACTCCAGCTCAGGGGGTTACAATAATTGGATTGCGCCCGAGCTAGTTGGGGTGGGAGTATATAGCCACTACCTGCAGCGAGTCAGATAGCGGGTCTACATGGTGAGGCCTAGATGTTTGGCGAAAAAGACGCACAACAAAATTAGAAGCTGTATCCAGAATCCACAAACTTACACTCCCAGAACCAGACAGCGACAAGTATGAAATATTAACTGCGTAGCAGCAACTTAATTAGATACATTAGGAAATACCTGCTCGCCTAGTGATCCTCTGACTGACCACCTCGGCGTTGGAGTTTTTCCGACCTGGTCTTCGTTTGAAGCATTCCCGAATTCTGTGTCATCTTCTCCACAGTAGAAGCACAACCCTGGATCGCCGACGAGTGTCCTTACGGTCACTAGCCGCTCAGTGACAGAAAAAGCCTACTTGCATGGGCTCCTCTCGGGTTTAGTCGGAGAAAACAACGGGAAAATGGGATTTTTTTAAAAATGGGGGGGGGTGACCACTGGTGTGGACCACCGGGGGGGGGGGGAAAAAACTTTTCCTGCCGTCTCTCCCTAAAAAACGTCTGTCAGACGATATGGCAGTGCCATGGCCTCTATCTAAAGTACAGGGGTTAGGGTAAGCCACTCAACAAATCCTTCACTGGTCAGCTAACCCTTATCTTAAACTGGCATCTGAGAGCTGCGTCGTTCACCCAGACGGAACGCACTGCGACGAAATTCGGAGCAAAACTCCTCCACGTCTTCCACCCTGCCTCAAAGGTGGTCAAGATGAGCCTCGGCTACAGCTTCCCTATCTGGGTCATTAAGTGAGTACCCCCTAAAGCGGCAAAGAACCTGTCACGCAGAAGGCAGTTCAGGTGAGTCATGCGGTAACGAAAATGCCCACTCCTGGGGGGGGACCTGTAGTAAGGTGACATAACAAATTCCCACAACTTTGTTCCTCATTCCCATGAGGGTAAGTGGGGGAGCCTAAAATACAGGCGACAACCCTCTCTAAATGCCACAAAGGGCCTTCCTGTTACATGCGAACCTGTCTGACATGGATAGGGGAGGTTCCACAGGAGGGGAAGGTAATGCAGGGACCCTCTGACTTGGGGTTAGCCTCCGTTGTTCTACCCTCAGCGGCTGATCTATTTTTGGACTAGCTGGGGTAAGCCCCTGCTCTCGCTCTACCAGTGCTGTTGTGGGGTAGTGGAAACAGCCGCATTGTATTTACTCAGTAAAATCTTTATGTGTGGTACTTATTATTGTTAAAGCATTCTGTTGCATCCTGGTGTTTGGCCACAAGATTGCCACTGTCACTGGAAACTGTAGCATGCAAATGATAGAAATAGTGATAGAGAACATGTGATGGAGGCATGAGGGCCGCGGCCATTTTTGGGTAGGAACAAGAACGACAAGAGAAGGCAGGAGGGAAACAGATGCTGGCTGAAATTGACTGTGCTTATCCTGCTCGTTTGGGCTCAAAAGTGTGAGAACCCCAAAGAGAGAGAAGTTAACTGTGCACACTGAAGTGTTGTCAAAGAAAGCCCACGAAGGAAAGTACAACTCTGCAGAGACCTGAGAGAAGAGCTACATCTTGGATGCCGACTTCAACAGCAGGGATCATCACCCCGAGCAAGCAACAAGGCTCCGGACATCGAATAGGTATACCGGGTCAAGAATAGCGTGCACGGCCAACATAAATAGGAATGTGTGAGGCCTGATAGTCTAGTTATGACCAGATTTGGTTTCAGGCCATAGGTGTTTATCCAAACTACGCCCTCCTGATTCGGTACATTGGATGGGGGGTCGGTTATCAGCACTGTTATTTATGCAAAAAAATAAAAAAAAAAAAAAAAAAAAAAAAAATAAAAAAAAAAAAAAAAAAAAAAAAAAAAAAAAAAAAAAAAAAAAAAAAAAACATAAAAAAAATAAAAAAAAAAAATAAAAAAAAAAAAAAAAAAAAAAAAAAAAAAAAAAAAAAAAAAAAAAAAAAAAAAGAAAAAAAAAAAAAAAAAAAAAAAAAAAAACATAAAAATAAAAAAAAAATAAAAAAAACCGGTTCGCATGTGACGAGATACTGTTTTATGTGTATATGTCATGGGGATAGCGGGTGGAGCTGGTTAAATTGTAAAGCGCTGTGCCCCACCGCAGCATGCTTTTGAACATGCACCACAACACGGTTGTTTCCTGTCCTTGTATGGTATTAAAAGGTGGGGATAGCGGGATTGTTCGGCCTTTCTGAACCCCATGAGTAGGTTAAAACTTGGGATCCGTGCATCCAGAGGACTACACTCTCGGCGGCGCGCTGGTGGCACAGGGGCGTGGTTACCCACTTTGTACATGTGTTCCCCCCCCCCCCCCCCCCCCCCCCGCCCCCCCCCGCCCCGCCCCCCCCCTTCTGTGTTTGGGGATTGTTCACAATGCTTTCTGAAAAGTTCAGTAAACTATGGGTTGTTGAACTGTGATGGAGTAATTTTCTTTGTCCGTAACTTCGCTTATTCCGGGAACCCTACCTCGGTGCTCAGCTTACCAACTTGGCTTAGCTAGGCAGGATACAGCGACGTTATGGTCTGGGGATGCGACGGGAGAGGTCTTCCCCGGCGTCACTGGCGCCGGCCAGAGCAAGTTCAGGGTGTCCCCATAAATGCCGCCCAAGTGAGTTATGTTCCCTGTAGGGTCACTTTTACAATCCCTCCAAAATTTGATGGAAAAAATGTGACACTGCAGGAAACTGGACAGAAGGTGGTAGTGGCAGTTAAAATATGTATACATAGCTCCAGGACTAGGGGCGTAGATAGCCCTTGGGGCCTTTGAGGGGGACGTTAGACAGACACTGATGGTACGGCCCCGAGTCAGAGAGAGACACACTGAGACAAAATATTCTCCCTGCTTGGAGGAGCCCAAGGGTGGGCGTGCCAAAGTGGATGACCTGCGAAGCCTCTTCTTCTAACGGTCCGCAATGCGAGGGTCGAGACCCTCATGCAGTACTCTAATGCCCTAGCAGAAATGTTTGAAAATAGGCGGCGAGACCACAGTGGCCATTGGGGGCTTTTCCAGGGAAGGGATAAGTTACTAAGAAATCAGTTCATTGTGGGGGGGGGGGGGGACTGTACAATAAATCCTTACGGGACAAACTTGCAAGAGATGACCCGAATTGTCGGCTGACCTGATGTTTTATAGTGTTTACTTAGCCGCTGTGGAGAGGGAAGAAGGATAACCCATACCATATAATGGTAAAGGCCGTCCAGTAGTGCCCAAGCAAGCAGAGGAGTCGGGAGGAGACTCAGGGTCTATAACAGATGTGGTCCAGGCTTTCGGACTGAGTTGAGAGACTATCGGTCGGACCAAGAGTCCCAGATGAAGGCAGAATGGACTACAATACTCCAGAGATAGTGACCTCAGTTCCCACAGCACCCATTTTGGGACAAACTCCACCAGCGGCGCGAAGGTCCCACTGCAAGGCTCATCAGAGCACAGAGATCTAGGCGGCCTCTCTGCTGGGCTTGGCCAATGTATGGGCCAATCGCCAGAGAGTGTCTTGAACAATGTAGGGGAGAGAACCAGGGGTTAAACTACGACCGCCTCAGTAGCCGGGGCGCCCTGTGGCGGGGTGTGCGACCAGAAGCTAAAGCACCATGTGAGGAGCGATGACCTCTATGCCAGCTAGTCCTTAGGAAGGCGAGTTATGAAAGGCCAGAAAGGACTTTGCCTAGTTGATACAGGGTCAGGAGTGCACCCCTGATGCCCATGGTGTCTTTGAGCGACACATTTAGGCACATGATGGAGCCGGAAGATGGCAGCGTATTAGGTGACAGCAGCCAATAAGGCTTGAAATGGACGTGCATGGGATTGTCTGGATGTCAAGTCCGACTGTTGGGGCAAAGGACATTCGGCGCAAGAAGGGGTAGACGTGGTGCCTAGTGGAATCACCATCTCGCCGGGGGGATGGATGTAACACTGGGTATGAAGTGCTCAGAGACTTGTGATCACCATCTCTACGCTAAAGAGGGACCAAGATCATTGCGCGGGCCACACGCACCGGCCGATCAGAAGGGTACTACAACAGATGGTTGAGGACTGCAGTCCTGCGAAAGATCCCACATCCGGTCGGCCATTGGGCAGGTGAAGGTGCCCGTGAAAGCCTGATCAAGATCCCGCCTCGACTCGAACAGGTATTGATTGTTGCCGGTGGGAGCCGGAAGGCGGTAGTTGAATGGGCTGGAAGTCTTGATTGAAACTGTCTCACAGAAGGGCTACAGTACCGTCACTGGTAGCTCGGGCCCTTGCCACATGAAAAATGGGTCTGTGTACCTGTGAGTGCCTCAATGTCATGGACAGCGAGTTAAAAAACCATTCCCACAAATATTCTGTTAGCTGAAAAGTCTATGTTCCGGAGAAGATATCTTCGGCGCGGAGGACTTTCCGCTATTGCCTGACAAGAGGTCGGCCTGGTACACCTATGCAGGTAGGGGTACGACAGAGTGAACCTCCTACAGCGGAATGGAATGGCCGAGTGTCATGGCCCAAATGGGGTTGACCTCAGAGGCTCTTACTGGGGCACCACAGTGCTGGAAGGAAGATACCCTTTGGAAATTTCAGGGAGGCGTTTCTCAAGGTACATGATGAAGACTCTCGGGTGTGCTTTCTTCCATTGAGCACGAAATCCCTACCGGCAATGCTATGCCCATCAGAGAAGGTACGGCAAATCCCACCCAAGATGTACCAGGAAGTGATAAGATATGGTGGCCAGCATGCTGGAGAAACGGGTGATCCATGAGAGTCAAAAGTCCCTGGGCTGCGCCGGCTTGTCTTGGTGCGAAAAAAAGATGAAGTCTCAGGTTTCTGTGTAGATACCGAAGCTGAATGCCCAGGACTGTTAGTGATGCCTATCCACTCCCACGGATGAAGAATCGCTGTCCGCTCTAGGTTCATGCAAAGTTTTTCTTGACCTTTGACTTGGCCAGCGGGATAATGGCATTGGTACAGTGGCTAAGAAGGACAGGGCAAAGACCAGCCTTTATTCTACCATGGGGGCTCTATGAGATTCAATCGGATGCCTTTGGCCTGTCCTAATGCACCAGGGACCTTCCAGAGGTGATGGAGCACTGTTCTGGGGGATCTTATCTTTGAGTCGGTGCTGATCTACCTGGACGATGTAGTGGTGTTCGGGAAACTCTTTGAAGACATCTTCAGAAACTGCGGAAGGTTGGAGACGATCGGGACACTGGGGCTCAAAGTTAAAGCCCTTAATAAGTGTCAACTCTTCAATACAGCGGATAGAGTTACCTTGGGGCATGTGGTCACATTCTTAGGGGGTAAGCCGGCCCAGTAAGGTGGAGGATGTTCAAAAGTGGCCTCGGCCGTGTACACTACGAGACTGTACAAGCATTTCCTGGGATGCCGGTTATTACGGAAGGTTTATACCCGCTTCGGCCTCATCTGACAGGTCCCTTAAAATGAGCTAGTGAGAGGTCGGCTGGTAGGCCCAAAGAATCGCCCTATTGAGTGGGGGACCACGGCAGCAAAAAAGCTTTTGAATCCGTGAAAGGAGGCGCTGACCAGTGCTCCGATTCTGGCCTATGCACCGGTTCGATACTCCCTTTCTGTTGTATACTGATGGGAGTCTACATGGGTTGGGGGCCCGTGCTGTCCCAGGTCAAGGAGGGCCGATGGAGAGTGGAGAGAGAGTAATTGCTATGCCTGTCGGTCATTTGAGAGAGTCAGAGCGCAATCCCGACATTTATAGCTCTTTAAGTTGGAACTTTGACCCTGGTATGGGACATGACAGAAGATTTCAGAGTACCTGACAGGAGAGAGGTGACGGTCATGAGGACAAACAATCCATTGGCACTATTTGGAGAATGCTAAGCTTGGAGCCCTTGAGCAGAGATCGGGTGGCCCGACTCTCAAAGTACAATTCCACATTAAGTTCCGTTCAGGGAGGGAAAAATGGTAATTGCGATGCCCTCGTCTCGGGTCCCAGTCAGTATTACCATCCACAGTGTTGACGAAGAAGTTAGAAGCCACTGAAATGCCCGACCTTGTTCGAGTTACCTATGTTCCAGGACGTGGCACCACTCAAGTGGGGTGGCGTCTGGGATGCCGGATGGTGTTGGAAAAGACAGTGGCTGAATTGGCAAGAGGGTCCAAGTGGTTGCACAGATATAGGAAAGGTGTTGGAAGTGGGGTATCGGTCATCGGGTCTGGCCCCTGCCAGATAGAGCAGGCCCAGCTGACTCAGGAGGGGCAAAGCTGTTGAGGAAGTGAGATAAGCTGGTGTTTCCCAGGTCTCCTGTGCGGAACCATTTAGCTTACATCAGAGTCTGCTAGCACCGACAACAGATTGTTATCCCCCTGTCATTGGAACAGAGCTGCTCGGGAAGCTCCATGAGAGAGGCACACATTTTGGGAGTGACCAAAATCCTACAATGTGGCTTCAACGGACTGAGTGTACTGCCTGCTTGTTAAGGATGGTGTCTGAGGCTTGCCTCAAGTGTCGTACCTGTGGGTTAAGTAAGAGCACTGAACAGCGGGCTTCCCGTTCAGGGACCATCCAGACATCTGCGCCCCTAGAGCTCTTGATGATTGACTATGTGCAAGATGGGGGTCACTCTAACCTCTGGGCATGTTGTACTGTTTGGTCAGACAGACCCATTTTCACTAAGTTTGCGGTGGCATGTACCCAATGGGATCAGACTGCAGAGGTCTGCTGCTGAAGCGGTCTGCAAAGCACTTCTATACAGGTGTTTGGTGCCCTCAGAGGTACATTTCCGACCCAGGGGGCATGTTTCCAAGGGGCTATAATGAGGAGAACGTGTACCAGTTATTGTATGGGACGCTTGTGCGTTCCCGTACTACCCGTATCATCCGCAGGGGAACGGAGCTTGTGAGCGGGTTTAACACACCTTTATCCAGATGCTGCAGGACTTTAGAGGACAGCCAGAAGGCTAGGTGACCTGAGTACCTCTGAGCTGATGTGGGCCTACAACAACTAGGGTGCACAGTACCATGGGTTATTCCCCACACATGCTGATGTTTGAGAGAACGGAGGTCGAGAGGATTTAGGTTCTCCCATGCCAGTCCGACAGAACCACCACTGACCAGTTCCACGGCCTGCCAGAAACACCCCGGCCGAATGCGGATGGTGCACAAGGTATGTAGGAGAGCGTCTGAAACAAGTGGTGCATCTTAACCCGCAGCAGCCCGTGCAGAGGACAGTTTTGCCCAGGTGATCGGGTTCATTCATGGTAGGGCTAAGAGGCCATCTGGCGAAGTTGGATGGGACGGTGGGAGGAGTTCCATATGTGTTCAAGAGAGGGTGTACCTGCCATCCGTCTACGAGGTAGAGCCGATAGGGACAGGGGGGATCACGAAATCTGCACAGAAATATGTTGAGGCGCTGTGATTTTGAAGTGCCTGAAACTACGCCCGAAAGTTCCTACCCCTGTCCAGACAGCCTCCATTAGTTGAGGAATGGTGTGGGCTGTCTCGGTTTCCGGTGTCAACTGAGGTTCCAGCTGTGTCCTGGCTTGCCACCTAGAGGAGAGGAATGGTCAGTCCAACAGGTCTCCCCCAGGACGATGTGCCTGAAGCCCCTGAGCCTATAGCCCCAGTAGGAACCCCGGTCTCCAACGCTGGTGTACCTCCCTGTGCTTGCGCAAGACGAGGTTGTGGAGGGGAGGTTGTCGAGGACGCCAACTTCTAGTGGGGTGGTATGTGGAGGTTGTGGAACACTGCGCATGTATTTACTCAGTAAAATCATATGTGTGTACTTATTATTGTAAAGCATTCTGTTGATCCTGGGTTGTTTTGGCCACAAGATGCCACTGTCTCTGGAAAAACTGTTGCATTGCAAGATGATAAGACATTGTGACTAGAGACATGTGACTGGAGGCATGAGGGAGCGGCCATTTTGGGAAGAACAAGAAAGACAAAGAGAATGCAGGAGGGAACAGATGCTGGATGAAGATTGACTGAGCTTTCCTTGCTCGTTTGGGCTCAAAAGTCGTGAGAATCCCAAAGAGAGAAGAAGTGTAACTGTGACACACTGAAGTGTTGTCAAAGGATAAGCCCCGAAGGAAAGTACACTCTGCAGAGACTGAGAAGAAGCGACTACATCTTGGATGCCGACTCAACAGCCAGGGATCATCACCCAGAGCGAGCAGCAACTGCCGGCCAGGCCATCGGAAAAGGTAATACCCGGGTCAAAGAAAGCGTGCACGCCAACATAAATAGGACTGTGTGATGGACTTGTAGTCTAGTTAGGACAGATTTTGGTTTCAGGGCCATAGGTGTTAATCCAACTACGCCTCCTGATTCGGGAATTGGATGGTGCTTGTTATGAGCACTGTTATTTATTGCAACCCGGTTCGCATGTGAGAGGATATGTTTTATGTTATACGTCTGGGGGATAGCGGGTTGAGCTGGTCTAAAATTGTAAGGTCTGTGCCCCACCGCCGCACGCTTTTGAACTGACACCACACACAATTGTTATGTCCTTGTATGGTATTAAAAGTAGCCGGGTGTTTCGGCCTTTCTGAACCCCATATGAGTAGGTAACAGATCGTGCATCCAGAGGACACCCTATCGGCGGCGCGCTGAGTTGGCACAGGGGCCTTGGTTACCACTTTGTACATGTGTGTTTGGGATTTTGTTTCACATGCTTTCTGAAAAGTTCAGTAACTATGGGTTGTTGAACTGGTGTTGGAGTATTTTCTCCGTCGTAACTTCGCTGTATTCCGGGAACCCTACCCGGTGCTCAGCTTTACACTGTCATGGGGGTCATAGTGATGGTAGAGGCAGTAACGTGTTTCGGCCTGTGATAATGTCACGTGCAGGGAGGTGCAGTGAGCCCTAACTGGAAACCCAGCCCACCCCTGTCCCTGCTTATTTGACGTTGCTGCCCTAGGTGCAGTCGGGGCAACTGGGCGGCCAGTCCCTGCGCCTGCTAAGGCTGGTCCATTCAGAAGCAAGAAGCCACAAATCAGAACAGAGGGATAAACGTAAACAAGCCCGAGGTCAAAGCCAACATGGTAAAGCGTAGACACAAATCAGGAGACAAGCCCGGGGTCAGGGAACAAGCCTGAGGTCAGGTACACAGATAAGGCAAAACCACTATAAACGAACAAGTTAAACACGAGGTAGCCAGGATAATCACAAGTCGCAGCACTCAAGCATTCAGGGAGTTTAAATGGATTTCTGGATCCCTCCCCTGCGCTGATTGGACGCGGCCTACGGGTCTCCCATTGGTGGTGCAACTCGCCCCTGTCAGGAGTGGCTGGGCCCATGTCACTCACAGTGTAGTCAGCAGCATGTGGGTGTATCAGGGTGGGATCGTGCATCAGCTGCTGCAGCCTGTAGATGCCTGCAGACTGAGCACAGCTTAGTCCTGACATATAGGCAGCAAACCACACCCCATTATTGCCTGGAGAAAAAGGCTTTTAAGGCTTCCAGAGACCTGCCAAGAAGTAGCTGGAAGTGGCGAAACGCCATGCACCACACCGCTTTAGCTGATGTCGGAAAAAGCCTGCCTATACTTAGCCACATAGCACCTATTCTAGTCACCCGTTATCTGTACCAAATATTGTATTATATCTTTTTATGGGGCAACACTGAAGATATGTCACTTTGATACAATCTAAAGTAGTCATTGTACTACTTGTATAACAGTGCAAATTTGGTGTTTCCTCAAAATAATTCAACACACAGCCATCAATATCTAAACCCCTGGCAACAAAAGTGAGTGCACCCCTGAGTGAAATGGACAAATTGTGCCCAAAGTGTCAATATTTTGTGTGGCCACCATTATTTTCCAGCACTTTCTTAACTCTTTTGGGCTCAGAGTTCACTAGAGCTTTGGAGGTTGCCACTCCTCTTCCACTTCTCCATGACAACATGAAGGAGCTAGTGGTTGTTATAACTTTATGCTCCACCACCTTCTATTTGAAAATGCCCCACAGATGCTCAATAAGGTTTAAGTCAGGAGACATGTTTGTCCAGTCCTGCACCATGTTGGAATACTGTCCTGTGGCCCAGTTTCCGAAGGGAGGAGATCATGCTTTAGTATCATGCTTTAGTATATGTTGGCATTCATGGTTCCCTCAATGAAATGTAGCTCCCTACAGCTGACAGCACTTATTAGGCCCCACACCATGACTCTCCCACCACCATGCTTGACTATAGGCAAGACACACTTGTCATTGTGCTCAACTGGTTGCAGCCACACATGCTTGACACCATCTGCACTAAAGTTAATCTTGGTCTCATCAGACCACAGGACATGGCTTCAGTAATCCATGACCTTAGTCTGCTTGCCTTCAGAAAACTGTTTGGGGATTTCTTGTGCATTGTCTTTAGAAAATGCTTCCTTCTGGGACAACTGCCATGCAGAACAATTTGATCCAACGTGTGGCGCATGGTCTGAGCACTGACATGCTGACCCTCCAACCCCATTATCCTCTGCAGCAATGCTGGCTGCATTGACATATCTATTTTGAAAAGACAGTCTCTGGATATGATGCTGAGCACAAGCACTCAACTTCTTTGGTTGACCATAATGAGGCCTGTTCTGAGTTGAACCTGTCTTGTTAAACTTCTGTATGGTCTTGGCCACTCTGCTGAAGCTCAGTTTCAGGGTGTTGGCAATCTTCTTATAGCCTATGCCATCTTTATGTTGAGCAACAATTTTTATATTTCAGATCCTCCAACAGTTCTTCTGCCTTGAGGTGCCATATTGAACTTCCAGTGACCAGTATGAGAGCGATAACACAAAATTCAGCACACCTGCTTCCCACTCACATCTGAGACCTTAGAACATTAACTAGTCACATGACAAACGTGGAGAGGAAATGGCCTATTGGGGACATTTTGTCAATTTTCACTTTAGGGGTGTACTCACTTCTTTAGCGATTTAGACATTGATGGCTGTGTGTTCTGTTATGTTTGTATAAATGTGTGGACAGTACTTCTGTATATACAGTATCTCACAAAAGTGAGAACACCCCTCACATTTTTGTAAATATTGTGTTATATCAATTTGTAGGACAATACTGAAGAAATGACACTTTGATACTATAAAAACTAGTCAGTGTACAGCTTGTATAAAAGTGTAAAATAACTCAACACACAGCAATCAATGTCTAAACCACTGGCAACGAAAGTGAGTGCACCCTAAGTGAAAATGGACAAATTGTGCCCAATTTGCCATTTTCCCTCTATTGTGTCATGTGGCTTGTTAGTGTTACAAAGTCTCAGGTGTGAATGGGGAGCATTTTTGTTAAATTTGGTGTTATCATTCTTACATTCCCCTATACTGGTCACTAGACGTTAAACATGGCACTTCATGGCAAAGATATGTCTGAGGATCTGAAAAAAAGAATTGTTGCGCTAGATAAAGATGGCCTACTGTAGGCTATGAGAAGATTGTCAACATCCTGAAACTAAGCTACAGCATGGTGGCCAAGGCCATGCAACGAATTAACAAGACAGGTTCCATTCATAAAAGGCTTCGCCATGGTCGGCTAAAGAAGTTGAATGTAAGGGCTCAGCTTCATATCCAGAGATTATCTTTTCAAAATAGGCATATGAGTGCTGCTAACATTGCTGCAGAGGTTACATGGGTGGTGGATCGCCTTATCAGTGATCAGACCATACGCTGCACACTACAACAAATTTGTCTCCATGGCTGTCGTCCAAGAAGTAAACCTTTTCTAAAGATGATGCACAATAAAGGCTGCAAACATTTTGTTTTAGAAGAGCAAGCTAAAGACATGGATTACTCACTACGCTTTAACTCACTACTCCTGGACGTCAGGTCCTTAGTTATGCACCTCAAGCGCATTCCTTATTCAGGACCATATCCTGAGTTTACCGTATCCCTATGCCGTCACTTATGGCTACCTACATTTAATAGTGATCTATATACTCCTTACTCTCTACAACACACTTGGCTCATTTAGATGTACTTGATAAAGGCTTACATGCCGAAACGTCGTATAGTTGACATCTGATTCCCTTTTCCATATAATTGTAAATGATGCATTTACTGAGTATATATGACAAAATGTTTGATGAATAGATCCTACCTTCACTGTTGTGAATACATTTTTGTTAAGTTTATCAAGCATTTATTGTGGTGTGCAGTGGTTTTTCTATTCTAACTCTCCTGCTTTTGGAGGGTGGGTCCCGATAATGGGGGCCCCCCCCCCCCCGCCACCCCGGCAGAGTTGGCGAACCTACCACCGCCATCAGGTAGCGGGGGCTCTTTAAATGACCGCTCACCCACCCGACGAGTCTCACTGACTTTTGTGGCCGCACAGTCAGTCAGCAGCTGCACGCTCCGTGCAGCTGCAGTACAGGGAGGAGGCAGGAGTGATTGTTCCCCTCCTGCTTTCTCCCCTGTATGTACAGCGGCCGGTTGGCGCTGTACATACAGATCAGTGTCGCAGGGGGCGTGACGCACAGATGTACTCATTCCCCCTGCGACGCTGAGGAGATCATCGGGAGCTGGATGCGAAGCAGGGAGCCTGGTGAGGTACGTTGTTTTTTTTTTTTTTTTTTATTAGTTATTGGGGGCATCTACCTGGCTACATGGGGCACTACCTGGCTAAAAGGGGCACTACCTGGCTACAAAGGGGGGATCTACCTGGCTACAAAGGGGGCACTACCTGGCTACAAGGGGGCACTACCTGGCTACAAAGGGCGCACACCCTGGCTACAAGAGCACACACCATGGATACAAGGGGGCACTCCCTGGCTATAGGGGGCACTCCCTGGCTATAGGGGGCACTACCTGGCTATAGAGGGGCTACTACCTGACTATTACGGGGCACTGCCTGGCTATTAGGGGGCACGACCTAACTTTTCGGGCTCACTACCTGACTATTAGGGGGCACTAACTGGCTATAAGGGGCACTACCTGACTATAAGGGGCGTCACCTGGCTATTAGGGGGCACTACCTGGCTATTAGGGGCACTACCTGGCTATAATGGGCTACTACCTGGCTATAAGGGGCTACTACCTGGCTATCATGGCACTACCTGGCTAGAGGGGCATCTACCTGGCTTTCTTCCGGAGCTGTTATGCATTTATTTGGAATGGGTGTGGCTTTTTCTAAGGGGCGTTGTGCACCAACAAGATGGGCGTGGCCATGCAAATTTGGACATGCTACGCACGCCGCTCCTTACAATCTCCCACTTGTCCACTTTCAAAAGTTGGCAAGTATGGATTAGATAATTTTACCATAATACTTTGTGGTTCATTATTAAAATTAGCAGATAAATGCAAATTTAGTTTATCCCAGCAAGTACAAGGACTAGTTTGTTACATTAGTTTGAAGTAAATTAGGGAGGATGTATTCGTTTTTCTGTATTCCTGACTTCTACACGAAGAAATAATTTAAATGTCCACTAGATGGCAGTGTAATTGAACTAATCAACATCAGGCAAACCACATTCTACAGTACGGGCTTTTTAAAATTGATGATTAGATTCCTATGACAATTATTACATACAGTATTCACGCCTTCTGAGTATTCCTGACCACTAATTCCAAAGAATTCTGAAGCATGCAGCCCATTTCACAATATTGCACACACAAACCAATTCTAAACATCATGATTGATGTAATTCCACACTTACATCCATCAGTGACAGATTGGATTGGGCTTACAGTAATGATAGATGTTTAGAAATCTTTCACGGCTCATACATATTTTGCTGTACATATGCAGACTGCATGTAATTGTGACAGTGTTTGATGGAAATGGCTGTGGTCACTCAATAATAAAGTGCATTTGAGTCATACAAGTCTAGTGGTTGGCAGGATTAATCATATATTAACACCTTATGCAGTGAAAACCCCAATCCAGAATTAAAGGGCAATCCATTTTTTTTTCAAGCATATACAACAATGTCCCTTGTGTTATATATAAACTAGTGCTGAGAGAAAAATCTTTACAAATTATATTATAGATGGGCTCTCTCATATATGTCAATAGGCCATCTCATATATGTCAGAAGTTCAAAAGCCCTTTATTGTTATTATATTCAATTTATATCTGTAGCTAATACATCATCACTATAGTTGTCATCACGCCATTATATTCTGTACTTCCACCTGAATATATTGTGATTCTTTTTAATCTACAAAATTACAAGTATATTAAAATGCGTCCTTTGTAACAAATTATTTTGCATTGATGAATTTCTTACAAATTTATCAAAAAATGCAGTACACTGTCAGAAAGTCCAGATTCAAAATGTTGTTCTCACCATGCTGTAATCCAGAGCCTGCTCTTCACAGCCAGCTTCTGGCTCACACTTCCTGTTCAGGCTGTGGATGGTTCTGCAGCAGTAACTGACATTTCAGCTCATCTATTCCTAGATGGGCCTGTTAAAGGAACATTAGTGATAGAATGGTTTTAAGGGTATGTTCACACGGTGTTTTTGGATCCGATTTTGATCCAAAATCACTAAAGCAATCAGACCCAAAACAGATCCAACATGTATCCAACATGCAGCTGCATGTTTGGATGCATGTTGGATGCAGCAGGATCGCACCCTATAGTTTAAAATAGGGCTCCTGCTGCGTCTTCTGGACCATGTCAATTCTTGGGACAGATCCAAAGACAAAAATA
>JAODAL010046962.1:0-30397 GCA_025379985.1 Phyllomedusa bahiana | reverse complement strand
CTGGCAAATAGTTCAGAAACTTTTTTTATACCTGGTTATCTGTTCATGAAAAAATTAACGTTTATCAATTTGCTTTCTTAAACCACTTGAAATCTGTGTGGATGTAATTTGTTCCACCGGTAACAGGGGAGGGCCTCCAGAAGGACTTGTGTTTTTAGTTTCTGTAAGTTGGACATACGATTCACATTCTTCATACTGAAGAAGTTCATACAAAGCCAGTTTTGCAGCATTTGCTTTTGCTTCTTTTTTGTTCTCTCCCATGCCAGTTTTGTACTGAATTCAATCAAAAATGGCAAATAATGCAAAATAAGCACCTAACACATTCCCTCTAGTTATGGTCTCCTTCAGTTCAAGTTCCATACGGTGCATTTGAACAAACTGGTGTAACATAGAAAATGGATTCAAACCACCATGTTTATACTTCATGAGTGTTTGATCGTCACTGCTGTCCTCCTCAACGGTCTTGGTATGCAGAGGCTGACCGCTCGCCAAAAAACCTCCCATGCCACTCTCCACATCAATACTGCAAGAAGCAGGGGATGTCTTCCCCACCTCTTCTTTGCCAAGTAGCTGCTGACTGTCCTCAAATTGTTCGTCCTCGCTGTATAGTGGCGCTGAGCCCAGACCACATACTAGTTCTCTGGCTGAGGGACCTGAACGGACCAGAGGCGGGTTGAGGACAGGTGAGGACGCTGACCTGTTCCCGGGCCATGCCAACTAAGAGTTGTATCTGACGAACCCACCGACTGTTGGCTGGGGTTGTCAGATGTCATCTCGGATGAAGTTGATGACCTACTCACCCAATGAAGAACCCTTGGGTTGCTGATCAACACACGGCCGCAACATGACACCAGCAGTTCTGGCCTCATCAAGTCACCCCTGCTGCGACTTCTCTTTACTGCGTTGTGACCTGTGCCTGCTCCAGGAATGTTTGTGCCACTGCCACACGCATGTGAAGAGCCCGCCACCTCTCTGTCTGACATACTGTTTGTTAAAAAATTTACAGACTCTGTTTAATGAAGATATCTGTATGTGATAAATACACACCCTATATTTGACTCCAAATTAACCCACTAACAAGCTTGGGTAACACTTGGATGTAAAATGCGCTCCACAAATGGCCAGGAAAAAGTTACTCGTATATGCCGTTTAAAAACACTGTGTATTTTACTGACTACAATAGCACAAACACGCTTAAATAAATTGCGCAAAACAAATGAACAGCCAAAAATTAACTGGTATTTGGATTGAAAAAACGCTGTTTCTTTAACTGAATACAACAGAAAAAACAGGCTTAGATAACCCTTGGATATTCAATGTGCTCCAGAACTGAGCAGATGGCATTAAAATGTATATGCAGCTGAATTGGACGCACACTGGACTTCAATTCCAATACCCCACAAAATCAAAATTAGAACGTAAGAGAAGCAGTCTCTTAGAATAGTTGTGACACCCCCCCAAAAATCACTGTATAAAAGTTCTTTCTTTTGTGTGAGATCTCAGCTACAGGAGCTGCAGCAGCTACAACACGGCACAGAGAGAGCAGTGTGAACTGCCAGCGTCACGTCCGGACTTATATAGCGCGGTGACATTACAGAATCCCGCCGGTCTCTGATTGGCTTCATTTTTGCACATAGCATTTAGGCTACTCCTTTTGTCCTCCCAGAGTTCTTTACCCCATGTAACGCCATGTGCTTGCAGCCATTTTATCAATTAAAAACATGCTTCGTTCCCACGAATCACCCCAAACTTCGACTTCGTTCAGAATCGAAGTTTTACTGCAATTCTAAACAAATTCCACTTCGTTAGAAGTGATTCACCCATCTCTATTCAGAAGGCATTTCAAAAGATCAAGAGGCCAAAGAGGATGATTTTGTCTGCTCTGATGCCCAATCGCTGATGCCATCAGAGGAGGAGAAGGAAGCCGGTCAATCGGCAAAAATCCCGGGCGGTCGGCAACGCCTTGCAGTGCCTGTTGCTTGTAGCCCGCAGCTCCAGGATGCAGAATGTCAGGACGAGGAAGTCACCTGTGTTGATGATGATGATGATGATGATGATGACGACATTGCGGATCCAACGTGGTCGTCTCAGCAGAATTAAGGGTCATGCTGCGGTCCAGGACAGGGATAGTCAATGTCCAGTTCAACTAAAATGGTGGTTCAAAGACTCCTTTTTCTGGCACTTTTAATCTGTGGGTCAGACAGGTTTAAGGGTCATGCTGCGGTACAGGACAGGTATAGTCAATGTCCAGTTCAACTAAAATGGTGGTTCAATGACTACTTTTTCAGTCACATTTTAATCTGTGGGTCATGCAGATTTAAGAGTCATGCTGCGGTCCAGGACAGACATAGTCAGTCAATGTCCTGTTCAACTAAAATGATGATTCAAAGACTCCTTTTTCTGGCACTTTTTAATCTGTGGGTCATGTAGATTTAAGGGTTATGCTGCGGTCCAGGACGTGGGTAGTCTATGTCCAGTTCAACTAAAATGGTGGTTCAAAGACTCCTTTTTCCCGACACTTTTTAATCTGTGGGTCAGACAGGTTTGAGGCTCATGCTGCGTTCCAGGACAGGTATAGTCAATGTCCAGTACAAATAAAATGATGGTTCAAATAATACTGCCTTCTGGCACTTTTTAATTTGTGGGTCATGCAGGTTTAAGGGTCATGCTGAGGTACAGGACAGGGATAGTGATAGTGACTTTTTTTCTATGACCCTTGTTGCCTAATTGTCTTGCCTAAGATGTAGATGTAACATAATGAAAACCCCACATGTTTGGTATTCCTGGATTTGTATCAACCTGTAGAATACAGGTAACACATTATTTATACCAAAGATTGAAAGCTACAAAAACAAAACTCCCGCAAGCATGGTGCAAGTACGTTTTTTCACATTTTATTCCACTTAGAATTTGTTTGCAGTTTCCCAATTTATTCTATGGTATAGTCAATGACATTATTAAAAAGTACATCTCGTCCTACAAAATAAAAGCCCTCATATGTCTATGTAGATGAAAATATAAAAAAGTTATGGCTTTGGGAAGATGGAGAGGGAAATGAACATGACCAAATAAAATAGGCTGTAACAGAAAGGGGCTAATAATACTCAATCTGTATGCTAGTTCATGCCACCAATGTACTGCAGACATCAGTACTTTCAATTCATAGCTCTTTGGATAAATATAGAAAGATACAGTAAATAACTAATACCCAGAGAAAGTCTTTTTTTAAAATTTCACTTTTAAGACCCGAAATTTTGGGAAATGTTCACTTTGAAAAACTGCAGCGCGTACAGTACCCCGCCACAGTAAAAGTGTTTTCGGAGCTCGTCTAATACGCCCCGCAATGATATTCTTTTCCTCGGGGTGCGTTTTTCGCCGCAAATTAATTTGACTTTCCCTTATCCCCGAAACTTACAAAAAGATCCGCATTGCACGAGCAGGGAGAGGAGGCATAATCCAAAAATTTTCTAAAAGAAAACTAGGGAAATCCCCCCATAATTTCGGAAAACATCTCGCCCTTTTAGAGCGAAAAATATTTCTATAAAACCTCCCTTTATGACCCTATATTTTTATCCCTTCCCTAACGGGGGGGACCTATATAGTTCCTATCTGAGGGGACATTATACCGCCAAAACGGGAGGGGGATTTTTAATACCTAAAAGTAAGGAGTTGAGGGAAAATGTGGGTTTCCCAAAAAGGGAAAATTTGTCCAAATCTGCGGGGGAAACGGAATTTGGCCGGAAGAAAATCAGCATGAAGGTGTGAAGGGGGATGGGGAAAGGGGAACGCCCGCTAATCAAAAAAGCCCTTTCTCCTGTGGTCACAAAAAGTAACGAAGTGTAGCCCCACTTAATTTCTGCAGAGCGCCTACTTAAAACTATTTTCTCCCCACTATAAAGTCCCCTATGGCGGTAATATATGTCGTAACCTTTGTGTAAGGGGGATAGTCACATTTGGGGGGTTGCATTTGGTTTCAGGTTTTTGGGGGCAAATTTTTTTTTTGATCCTTAAGTAGTAATAGTTTTTGGTCTTGGTTTTTGGGTAGGAGTGTTTTTTAGAACAATAAATGCGCCCTAAGGGGGGAGAGAGTAACGGTGCGGGGGGGACAGACTGGGCAGGGGAGAGGGGGCCCTGGCGCAGGGGCGAGGGGGAAATTTAGGGGGGGTGCAATTTTTTTGGGGAGCGTGGGGGGGGGGGGGCCATTGGCTTACTTGCCTAGGGAAACCCAAATGCCTTGCCCCGGCCCATGGAGGGACACACCCAAAAATTTGGTGAAAATTTATTTGTTGACCCGTTTTACTTTTGGCATCAAAAAGGGGGCGTTTGCCCGATATTCGGCCCCCCATCGATAAGGTTTTTCGATAGTGGGATGTCGATCATCCGATGATTTTTTAAAGTCTATGGAGAGAAACCCAAAACCATCATTTTTAAAAACCCAAACAGGGCTAAAAATTAAACGGGCCAAAACAGAAAAAATGGATACCTGCTACATCTTAGGCAAAACTTAGGCTTTAAAAGCCACAGAAAAAAAGTCACCCACCATTCACTATCCCTGTTTTTGGTACCACACAGCCCCTTTAAAACCCCTTCCTCCCCCAAAAAAATTTTAAAAAATTTCCCAGAAGGCAGTTTTAAAATGAACCATCATTTTACTTGAACTGGACATTGAATATCCCTGCCCCGGGAAACCCAAAAGCATGACCCAAAAAAAACCAAATCATGCCCCAAACGGGTTTAAAAAAAGTCCCGGGAAGAAAGTAGTTTTTTGAACCCCAAATTTTATTTGGGAACTGGAAAATTAAAAAAACCCCGGGTCCGGGCCCGGGGGGCCAACCCCCTTTAAACCTGTTGACCCAAAGATTAAAAAGTCCCGGGGAAAAAGGAGCCCTTTAAAATTTTAACTTTAAAAACCCAACCCCCCCCCCCTTTAAAATTTTATTTTTCCCCGTTAAAAGGGGAAAAAAGGGAACTTTCCCCTTTGGAAAAGGCAAAAAAAGGGCCCCCCAAATTTTAAACCCTTTTCTGAACCCCCAGATTAAAAATTTCCCGGGAAAAAGGAGTTTTTAAAACCCACCTTTTTAGTTGAATGGACTTTGAAAAACCTGTCCCTGGACCCGCGGGATGACCCTTAAACCTGTCTGACCCAAGTTTAAAAAAAGTCCCGGGAAAAAGGAGTCTTTAAACCACCATTTTAGTTGAACTGGACAGGGGACAAATTTCCCCCCATTTGCCTTTTGGGCCCCCCGGGAAAAAAAAAGGGTTTAAAATTTGGAAACCTTTAAAAAACCTGTCGGGACCCCCATAAAATTAAAAAGGTTGGCCGGGAAAAAAAAGGAGTTTTTCAACCACCTTTTTAGTTAAAATGGACTTTAAAAAAACCCGCCCGGGGGCCCGAGCATGCCCCTTTAAAACCGTCTAAAACCCAAAAGTTTAAAAAAAAGGGGCCGGGGAAAAAAAGGAGTCTTTCAACCACCTTTTTAAGTTGAACGGACATTAAAACTATACCTGCCCAAAGGGCTACAGCATGACCCCAAACCTGCATGCCCCAAAGATTAAAAAATGGGGAAAAAAAAGGAGTTCTTAAAACCACCATTTTTTTTCCCTGGAAATTGACTAGAACTGTCCTGGCCCCGGCAGTATGACCATTAAACCTTTTCGGGACCCCCAGTTTAAAAAAAGTGCCAGAAAAAGGGTCTTTCAACCACCTTTTAGTTAAAAGGGGACATTGACTAAAACCTTTTCCTGGCCCGCGAAAGCCCAAAAAAAACCTTTCTGACCCCCAGATTAAAAAGTCCCGGGAAAAAAGGGGATTTCAACCACCTTTTTAGTTTCACTGGACATTAAATTTTACCTGTCCTTTTGCCACAGCATGCCCCGGGGGCCCGGGGGTTACAGGGGGGTGGGGTTTAAAGAGCCCAGGCTGGCGCCCCGTCTTTAAAATTTAAACACGCGGGTTTTAAAATGCCCGATGACGCAGCAACGAAAACTGTGGCTGAAGCAGAGGCGGAAAGGAGTGTGAGAACTCCACCCTTTCCCCTCATTACACAGTAAAGCCCTTTGGTTTAACGCTTGCCCCCCTTTATGAGGCGGCCCAAATTTTGAGCTTAAATTTGGGAAAAATCCCCGGGTGGTTTAAACGCCCTTTTAACCCCCAGGTGCCCTTTTTTTTTGGGGCATTCTTTTTTTTCTTTTTTAATAAAAGTGCTGGAGGAAATGGTCTCTTTTAACTTTGTTCTTGTCCGTGTATACCCCCAAGGCCTCTAAATTAACCTAAATCGGGTCAATTTTTTCCCTGTCCCTCCCTTGTACAATTCAGAAAATTTTTTTTTAACCCAGCTTTTTTTGTACATGAAAGTTTTTTAGTAGTTTAATTCTAGAAAACCATTTTAAAAATAGGAGGGAATCCCCCCAGGGTCTTTTTTTTCCCCTTTTTTTTTAAATTATATTAAATGGGTTGTTCAATCGGGGTTTGATAGCTAGGGTTTAAAGATCTTGCAAAAACAAGTAAATTTTGCAATATGGTCCATTAACAGTGTTTTCCCTTTTTTCCTTTTCTGACACCCCACCATCACCCTTAACCCCCTTTTGAAAATTTGTGAAGAACAAATGTCTGTTAGAAACAACTTTTTTTTAAAATAATTAGAAAGGAACCGGGGGAAAAGTTGCCCCCGGGGGCCATTTTTTAAAAAAAACAGCAAAAAATGGGAAACCCCAAAAATTAAAAAACCATGACCCTTGAGCCATTTTGGGAAAAATTTGTGAAAAAAAATGCCCTGTTAGAAACAAATTTTTTTATAATAGGCCCCTGTAGTATAGCGGGCAGTCAAGCAAAATGCCCCAAAAAAATTAAAAACATAAAACCCATGAGCCACTTTTGACAATTATAAAAGAAAAATGTCTATTGAAAAAACCCTTTTTTAGAATAGGCCCCTGTATTTAAGGCTGCATTTCAAAGCCAGCATGCCCCAAAAAAATTTTAAATATGACCTTCTCGGGCCCACTTTTTTAAAAATTGTGGGGGAAAATGCCCTTTTAAAAAACCCACTTTTCTTTTCCCAAAAGGACCAAAAATTTTTTGCTGTTTTCCCCAGCAAATGACCCCAAAAAATTAAAAATATGACTTCTCACCCTTTTAAAAAATTTGGGGGGGAAACAGACCCCCAAAACCATTGAAAAAATTGCAAAAAATTCAAAGATGAATTGAGAAAATTTGGAAATGGTTTTGTCATGAAACCTTGGTGCCCTTTTACAGTCTCCTCAAAAAAAAAAACCGCAAAATGAACTGGGGGAACTGAGAAAAAAAATTTGCAGAAAAGAAATGATCTTTTTAAAAATAATTTTTTCAAGGGGAAACCATTTCTGTTTGGGGGAATGTGAAGTAGCCCCGCAAAAATGGGTGCCCTGGGAAATTTGGGGGCCCACAACATATCTGAGATCCATCCCTTTTCTTTTTGATGAAAGCCCAAACGATCCACAAAAATCCTGTGGGAAAGGGGAGGGGTTTGTCTGAAATGACTCCTCCGGCTGTGCTGAAGTCCGTTTAAGACCCTGACGTGGCTGCTGGGCCAAAAGGGCAACACCTCTATGGGGGTGGCGAGCCAGCTCGGGCCATTCGTCCATTTTGGATACCCAAAAAGCTATTGGGTTTCCCGGGAAAACATACAAAAACATCGGTGTTGAGCCAAATTTGTCGTGCACCATGGGTTTTAAAAGCGGGTTTTTCTGGGTTTGTTGTTTTGGGCCCCGCATTTCATGCTTTTGGGGGGGGTAAAAAAAGGAAATTCCAGAGGCACCCCTTAAGGGTTTTTGCCACCTTGGGCCGCTGCGGTTGGGTGCCGCAAGGCTACTTGGCCCCCACTGCGTTTACGTCGCTGGCGTTGTTTTCCCCCGGAAATTTTGAAGAACTTTAACAGACGCAACAGATGGCTCCAGTTTGATAAAACAGCAAGGTCCCATTTCCTGCATTTTATCTCTATTTGGGTGGGTTTTAAGGGAAAAATTCGGGTTTTGTTTTGTACCGGGGGGTCCAGGAGGGGGGCCCCCCAATAAAATGTTGTTCAAATTTTATGGCCTTAATGCGAGGATCATTTTGGAGGAAAAAGGAGCATCCAAAACACTCATGGGAGAGGGTGGAGCCTTGATTTCCCCAAACCTCTGGGTCGGGGGGGCACTTTCAAACTGATCTTCCCATCTTCCTCCCCGGGCCCAAATTCACGCCAACCTCTTTCCAAAAGGGAGGGAAGTCGGTAACTTTGGGGGTTTTAGGAAAACCCCCTTTCCCCTCTCCTCCCGCCCCCCCCCTGCCTCAGGCACAGCTTTAACACAGCCCCTGAATTTTCCTGAGATGATGCACCCCGAAAGCCACCTTGATAGCCTGGACCCTGGGAAACCCCTGCCCAAAAGGGAAACCGATGAAAATTTTGAAAAAATGTTTAGGGGCCCTTTTGGATTTAGGGGAAAAGAAAGGCTCCGTGTGCAAACTGTGTTTCCCTCTCCTTTCCCCCGTCGGGTGGCGGGGGGCCTTTTGTTTTTTTTGAGTGTTTCCCAAAGATCGTTCCCCGACTAAATCACCAAAAAAGCTCAAAGCTGACAAGGGCAATTTTCCCCCCACTGACCATTTTTGTGGGTTCTTTAAAATGGCAAGGATGGTGCAGAGGTCTTTCACCCCCCTCCAATCCTTTGGGGGCCCAAACCCCGAGGGCCCCCCCGCTGCTTGTCAGGCCATGGTCACTTTGTTTCTGCGTAATGGGAAATTTCGCTGCTGCCACATTCGCGGAGCAAGTGGAGGGGGGAATTTCCCGCGTGTTGCCCGTTTAAAAAATGAACGGTTTTAAAGGGGGGGCCGAGCTGACGCTTTCAAGGGAGCCAGGCGGGGCGAAGCAGGGTGGGGAACGGCGGGAAATTTGGGAAATCAGACCTCGAGCCCTTTTCACAGCCCGTCCCCGAAACCCGGGGGAGCTCTTTAGAAATTTTCCCGGAGACCAGGTTTTATGACATGTGCCAGGCAAAGGGGAAAGTGTTTCCCGTACCCATTTAAGGGCGGCCACAGATTTCGGTTATCGCATACCACCTTCCGGCACAAGGGTTTTTGGTTTACCCCGCCACGCTCGGTCCCCGTTTCGGGAGCCCTTCCCCCAAAACCCCGCCTGTGTGGGGGCGGGGCCCCCCAAACAGATTAATTTTTAAAAACGGCTTGGTTTCTTGGGCACGTGATGCCACCCGAGGACCCTTGGGGGAAAAACCCTGCACCATCCCTGCAGTTTTGAAGAGCGTGCGGAGCCTGAGAGCCACCGTAAACCCCCCGGGGACATCCACCCCGCTCACCCAGTGAGTGTCACAGAGTAAAACGGGCCCTTTGGCCCTGCCCAAAATTGGGCTTTTTTCCCGGGCCCCAGAAAGCAGACAATGCGCTTGAAATTTTAGATGACCCCGTGGCTCCCCGGGGCAGGGGAAAGGGCTTTTTTTGGCAAAAAAATGCCCGCTCGGGATTGGTATTGGGGGGCGGTAAAGGGGCCCTGACGTGGCGGGGGGCCCACTGTGTGCACCAGACGGGGGAAAAGGGAACATTTCCCAAAGGGCCAAAAAACCTGGCAATGCCGGGCACTCAGGGTTTTGGCTTTGGGATGGTTTGGGTTAAAGGGGTTTCTTCTGCTCCCAAACCTGGGGAAAACAGAAGGGGTGGCTGCTAGACTGGCCGCTGTACGGCGTTGGAGGCGTCAAACTGGGGAAGGGAAGGGGTAAGTTTGGGTTCTGGGATGCTGGTGACTGGGGCGGTGGAGGCTGAAGGGGAGGCTGATCCCTGATCATACCTGAGACACATGGGCGCGGGAAAAACGTTTGGTGGTCGGGGAGGGGGAGGGGGGAGACAGGGGGTGTGACAGGGGTTTTTGGAGGCCCGGCGTCGGCGGGCCCTTTTTTGGGCCCAAAGTGTTCCCTCCATTTAACTCATTTCGTTCATGTGACTAGACATGTTGGGGGTGGTTAACCACTTAAGGTTCTTGCCTCCTTATGCGTTTACGCAAAGGGGGATATGACATCGTGGGGTAATCAGGGGCTTGCTCAAAAAAGGGCCCCAGGCTTGAGAGGCCCCTGGACCTTTTTGACGGCATAAGCGAGGAGGGGGGGTTTGCCTGACCGTGGCTGGGAATCAATCAGCGGATTCTGCGACCCCCCCCCCTCCCCCCCTTTTTGGGCGGGGCCCTTTGACACTACCCCCCTCATCTTCCCCTCTTTCCCCTGATGAAGCGCTCGCAAGCAAAAATTCTGGGAAAAGACCACGAGGGATCCGAATGTCTCATCATCATCAACACAGGTGACTTGGCCCCTGATTTTTGCATCCGAACTGCGGGCTACAAGAAAAGGGGGCCCTGCAAGCTTCCCGACCGCCCGGGGATTTTTGCCGATTGACCGGCTTCCTTCTCCTCCTCTAAAAGGCATCAAAAAACTGGGTCAGAGCAGACAAATCATCCTCTTGATTTTTTTAACATCCTTCTGACCCCAACCCGCATTTTGTCATCAAAGAGCTTCAAAAAAGGGATTATCCACAGGGGGGGTACAAGTTGACTTTTGGGGCTGCTTCATTTGGACGGATGCGATATGCTGATGACAAATTTGGGGCCGTGACGGGGAGGACGGGGGTAAGACTGCTGGATGCAGGTTGCTTTAAACCCTGAAGGACAATTTGGGCAACGCTGTTCTTACTGATTTTAAAGGGGCCCTACCCAGAAAATGACAGGCCCTGACGGCCCTGCAACTGACATCCGCTGGCATCTGTTGCGCCACACGGAAAGGAGCACCTTCTCTCGTCCCTCTACCCCATGTGCTACCCCCCCTCTTTGCTCGCTTACCACCTGCATTTCGCCCCATGTTCAAAATATAAAAATTTGAAAGGGTATGGAATATTTGGAAATCTCTTTAAAGACGGCAAATCACAGCTATTCTCAAATCCCTCTAATCAAAAAAAAAGCTGGTTCAAATTTAAAACGAAAGGGTGCCCCCTTTAAACAAAAATTTTGGTGGGCAAAAAAAAAATTTTTTCCCCAAAAAAAACGTATTGTTTTATGTTTTCGTTTAAATACACGTATTTTTTTGACCTTTCAAGTCACCTGTGGTACATAAATTTGTTTTCGATTTCGTGCAAGCTCCCAAATAAACAAAGCGAAAGGCGCCAAATCAAAAAACACTATCGTTATGTTTTGTTAATACACGGTATTTTTTGCACCTTTTTCATTACCGGGTGACTAAAAAATTTGCTGTTTTTCAGATTTTACGGGAAAGCTGCGCAATAACAAAGCTGCAGGCCCCAAAGTAAAAAAAACACGTACTGAAATGTATTCGGAAAAAAAATTTTTTTTTGGCACCTGTCAATTCCCCAAGGGGTAACTACCAATTCTGGATTAAAATTTAACTGAAAGGTGGCTCTTCAAAAAATCTGGACGGGCAAAAGGAAAAAAAAGTATCTTTTAATGTATTGGGATAAAAAGAAATTTTTTGGCCCCTATCAATTCACCTGTGGTGACTAAAAAATTGCGTATTCAAATTTAACTGCAAAGTAGATCATCAACAAAGCGGGGCCTGCGCCAAAGTAAAAAAAAACATTTATCTGAAAATTATTCGGATAATAAAAAGGTTTTTTTGGCCCCTATCAATTCCCTTGGTGCTAAAAATTGAGATTCACATTAATGCAAGGGCCCAATGAACAAAGCTGTGTGTGCCACAAATTTTAAAAAAAAAACACTTTTAATGTTTTTCGGATAATAAAAGGTATTTTTTGGCACCTATCAATTCAAGTTTTTACTAAAAAATTTGCTGGATTAAAAATTAATGAAAGGGTGCTCAATGAACAAAGCGAGTGCCCCAAAAGTGAAAAAACACGTATCGAAATGTATTGGGAATAAAAGGTTTTTTTTGGCCCCTACAATTCACCTTGGTGACTAAAAATTGCAGTTTTCACATTTAATGAAAAGGTCCCCTAATGAACAAAGCTGTAGTGTGCCAAGGAAAAAACACGAAATTGTAATGTATTCGGATAATAAAAAGGTTTTTTTTGGCACAATCAATTCACCAGTGGTAACACAACAATTGCTGGATTAAAATTTTTAACTGCAAGGGGGCTCTATAAAAATCTGGACTGGGAAAAAGTGCAAAAACACGTACTGTAATGAAACGGATAATAAAAGGTATTTTTGGCACCTATCAATTCCCTGTGGTGACAAAAAAAATTGCAGTATTACATTTAAGTGCAAGGTGCCCAATGAACAAAGCTGTAGTTCGCCAAAGTAAAAAAAACACTATCTGAAATTATTGGAAATAAAAGTTTTTTTTTGGCACCTAAAAATTTACCTGTGGGATAAAAAAATTGAGTTTTCACATTTTTGAAAGGGTGCCTCAATGAACAAAGCTGATTGCCCAAAGTCAAAAAAAGTTCTAAATTTTTTCGGATATTACAAGGTATTTTTGGCCCCTATAACCTTCTAAAATTTGCGGTTTTCTAATTTAAGTACAAGGTGGATAACAACAAAGTGGAATGGGCAAAATTGAAAATAACCCCACTGAAATGTTATGATAATAAAAGTGGGTTTTGCACCAACAAAGAGCCCTGAGTTACTAGAAAAATGTGTTCCTTAAGTTAGGCTGCCCAATATCCAGGGGAAAAATTTCAATAGGGGAAAAATTTAAAAATAAAGCTATTCAATGTTACCCAAAGTCTTGGTGAACTTTACCAGTAATCTTTAAGAGTTTTCTGTTTCCCCCCGGGGGCCCCCCCCCTCCGCTCCCCCCCCCCCATGACTTTACAGTGGGATGCTCCTTTAAAATCCTACCAACTATATAAATCTTCCATCTTAATCTAATAAATTTAAGGACACAGCAAAGTGAGGTTTCTCTGGAAAAATAAAATAATTTTGCTGAGGGGTTTGGACACAAACAGAGCGCAATCCTTCTGCTTCTGGCCTGAGAGACACGAGGCTAAAAAGGAAAACGCTGTTCTATGTAAAACGAGGTCATGTGATTTTTTCCCCCAATCGCAACCTACAATCCCGTCAAGACAAACGCACACACATCTCCCCTGCTCTATTTTGTAACTGATTTTCTGGGCCGCCAAAATTACAGGAAACGCCCAAAAGGCGCCCACTTTAAAAGATGTGCCAAGATTTTAATTTTTATCGCATGATCTGGAAATTTCGATCACCATAAAAAACCTTGCCGATTTCAACTTTGTCGATAATAATCGCTCAACACTAGTGACATTCAGTTGACAGATTTAGTAATCCATTTTTTTAGAGTGAATAACAGAGGAACAGCACAACACAGAGTTATGTAATCATATAACAGATGTTCAATTAAGGATCCATTACAGAACTCTCAAGTGATACCCTTGGATATCTGCAATAGCTTCTGTGTTTAATTTCACAGTTTATCAATGAGAATGAACCTAATCTGTGTCTTATCTACCCCAACACAATTTTCAAATTCAAATCTACATGCAGACCACCTCAATAAGTGACATCTATTTTTTCCACAGTGTAAAAATTACACTGCGCTGATTCCCAACCATTAACATAAGGAGGGATATCCAGTGGCATACACGCAGACTTCAGTTTAGAAGCATTTGGATTCCATACTGAAATGCCATGTGGATATAGCCTAACAAATGACTATGGGCGGAAGACTCCCTCTATATTCTAATATGGACAAGGTTTAACTTATGGGACAACTTCCTTAATAGAAAAAAAACAAGGAGGCAAGAGAGAGCTAATTATGAGTTACAAGCAAAGTGGACATAAATGACTTCTATTCAATGTATAGTATGTAATGGTTGGCCGTTTCCATGTTTGACAAGTATATTTCTTAAATATTCTTACGTGATAGATTATTGTGCATCTGCTATTACGAGATTGTGCTTCTTAAATGGACCTTGATTAGTTATAGAAATATTTCAGTTGCATTTTCATATTTCATCCTCAAAGCTTCCTGTGTCCTGTGTTTTTTTTCCTTTTAGACGTCAGTAAGAAAAGAATACAAATTAATTTTCTTCTAAAACTAAATTCAGCATGAAATGTGCTAACGGCTTAAGAAACATGAATTAATCATGACAAACTACATGTTAACAACAGTCGTACTTTTTCTGCAGAAGACAAGAATCTTTTCACAGGTTTCCTACATAAGATGCTAAGGATGTAATTTAATGTACAATGTTTAATTATTCATTGACACAAGTGAAAAAATCATCTCAATTTACCAGCAGATTATCTTTCTCGCTTATTACTTTGTCTTTTGCTTATTCCATTGCAGATAACAGCCCTTAATAGAAGCTACAATGTTGAACCAAATTGATGACATTTATCCTTCAAAAAAGAAAATCAACAAAACTGTTTTATTATCAAGAATAAGTCATATTTTTGTGAGTCATCTGGGTCTCTATTGTAAGGATTGTTCTAGGACTTCTATTATGAATGCATTAATGTTAGAGATCATATTTTGTCATATCTTCTCTGTCTCATAATCTTTGAAAACTATTCAACCCCTTCACCTCTCTTACCTGCCCTCCCTCCCCCATCTCTCCTCTCAGCAGATGATTTTGCCAATCAATTTTTAAACAAGTTCAACCTCATCATAGAATGCTTCACCTCAATGCCCGCACTGCCCACCTACATATCTGCACAATGCTCTTCTCACTTAAAGCGATTTTGCCACAAATTAAAATTAACATGGGAAGCGTGCAAATTAAAGAATAAAAATTTTCACCATTCATCATTATAAAAAATGTTGTACAAGTTTTGTTTTAGCTGCTCCTTTAGTGATACATAGTGTACACCTCATCTCCAGAGGATACAACCGGGGCTGAGAGCTCTTCTGTCCTGGCCAGACATGCTCAGACATCACCTCTCCTCTCAGGCAGCTACTGAGTGTTCAAACCCCAGGTGCTGTCACTCTGTACTCCTTAGTAATTTGTCAATAAAAGAAAGGAACCTCAATGAAGTATGTACATTGATAAAGAGAAAAAAAATCCACAGGTTTGGTTCCTGCAGGGATTTGAACCTAGGAACTTTGTGCTGTGAGGCAATGTAGCTACTGTAGCTACTCACAGCTCTATACATAAGCAGACCATTATTTGTTTAGAGGAAATGCATGGTGATGTCAGCCTGCTGGGTCATTTGATATGCAATTCAAACAAATCATACATGCCCACTTATGAGCACACAAAGCTGAAGAGCTGGATGCAGGAGGTATGAGATCAAAATGAGATTGTGGCAAAACCCCTTTAACCTGATTATCCCCTGTTACTAATGACAAGCTTTCCTCTCTACTCTTCAAATCCAAACTCACTACCTGTAATCTTGACACACTGCCATCCCACATCATCTCAGACCTTAGTATTGTTATTATCCCAGCCCTCACCCATCTGTTCAACCTATTGATAACCTCTGGCATGTTCCCTTCCTCTTTTAAACACACTACCATCACATCCATCCTTAAGAAACCATCTCTTGAACCCTCCCTTTATGTCCAACTATTGCCCCATCTCTTTGCTTCTAATTGCCTCTAAACTCCTTGAACTGTCCTCCCATCTCTCATTCAACTCACTTTTTAACCTGCTGCAATCTGGTTTCTGATCCCACCACTCTACCAAAACAGCGCTAACCAAAGTCACTAATAGCCTACTAACTGCTAAATTCTCACTCCACTACTCTGTGCTTCTCCTCTTAGACCAGTCCTCTGCCTTTGACACTGTCAACCATTCTCTCTCCTGCAACAAATCCTCTCATCCCTCGGCATCATGGACTTGGATCTTTTCTAGATCTTCTCACTGATCGGACATTTAGCGTCTCTCACTCTCTCGCCACTTCCTCCTCTCGCCCTCTCTCTGTCGGTGTTCGTCAGGGGTCAGTCCTGGGTCCTCTATTTCTCTCCATATACACTCTTGGGCTGGGTCAACTCATAGCATCACACAGCATCCAGTACCACTTTTATGCTGATAACAGCCAACCTTACATCTTCAGCCCAAGTATTAACTGCCTGCTCTCCCACATCCCAGACTGTCTATCATCCATTTCCCCTTCTCCTTCCACCTCTAAACTGAATATGAAGAAATCTGAGTTCATCATGTTTCCACCATCTCACGCTATTCCTCCACCTGTTTTATTTATCACAGTCAATGACTTTACACCTTCACCAGACCTGCAGGTCCACTGCCTTGTGGCAACCTTTGACTCCCCTCTTTCCTTCAAGCGACACATAAAAACCCTTACCTCTGCCTGCCACCTTTACCTGAAAAATATCTTTCGAATCTGCTCAGTCCTTAACTTTGATATTACAAAAATGCTAGTAGATGCCCATGTAATCTCCTGCCTAGACTACTTTTCTTCTCTGTGATCTCCCATCAAACACTCTGGTTCCCCTTCAATCCATCTGCAACTCCACTACCCGTCTGATGGACGCTACTCCTCTGCCTTTCCTCTACTGCCAATCCCTTCACTGGCTACCTATTGCCCAGCAAAATCAGTTAAATTTACGAACAATAAGCTACAATAATTTCCATATCCTGTCCCCACTTTACATATCTGCCTTAATCCTCAGATATCTCCCCTCATGCAATCTCCGCTCCTCACAGGATCTTCTTCTCTGCTCTCCTCGTGTTAGCTCCTCACACAACTGTCTCCAAGATTTATCCTGTGCATCCCCCATGTAATGTACAGGAGTGGTATTTTGGTAACATGATGGGAGTAGTAGCTTTGTCTTTATTGCACTGTGATACCACAGTGTTATACTGTGTTTTCTTGACCCTCAGGTGAACCTTGAGCCCTTTGGAAGGTTAAGCTAAACTGAAAACTGTACTGTCATAGTGATTCTGTGAAATTATGTACCTGAAAGAGTTAGGCTGGGTTCACACGGCTTATTTGCAGGGCGTAATTACGCCCCGCAATTACGCCGTGTGGCGGGGTGAGAGCGGGGGGCCGGCACCTCGCCGGCCCATAGACTTTCATTACCAGCGGCGTGTATACGCCACTGGTAATTCACATGTCACTTATCTCCCCCGCAGCATATTCCCCGAGCAGGGAGAGGAGGCGTAATCCATAGTTCTCTTGGGACTGGGGATTCCCCTTTAATAAAGGGAGTTTTTTCCCAAACCCGAAAATTTGGCACTCCGGCCCCATAATTACGGACTAAAATACTTTCCCATTTTAAGCGGGGTTGAACATAGCCTTACGTGATATTCGGAGAGAAAGGGGAGGGAGTGGGTCTCCATGGAAACGGGGGAGTGGGTTTAAATTTTTTTTGCCCAAAGAAAATTTTGTGCTATTTTTTTTTCTTGGTGGTTATGTCAGTGGTTGTGTGGACCCTGACAAGTTCAAATAGATGGGGATACGTAACCCCCATTTTGGGAATGTTGCCTGAAAGCCCTGAGGTCAGCACCTTTCCCCTTTTTTTTTGGGAAATGTATCCTTGGGCACAGGGGAAAAAGAATCTAGGAGAGAAATACAGACAAGCTTTTTGGGAGGTTTACGGGAAAGGGTTTCAAGGGATCCCACAAAAACCCGCAAGGATAGTGAATCCCTCCTGGCCTTGCAACCCTGTTGATGTCCATTTTTTGGCTTTGGTGGTTCACCCAAAACCCCCAAATTCCAGTTTTTTCATGGGTTTTTTTCCCCTAAAATTTTTTTGAAATGAACAAAATGAGCCCACTTTAAACTTTGAATGCCCCAGGTACAACTGTTCGTGTTTCCCAGTATTTTTTTTGCAAAACTTCCCGGGATCTCTAAAAGGAGCTTAATGGGAAAAAATTAACAAAAAAGTTGTTTGACCCCGAATCGCCAATAAATTTAGGGGATCAATTTGAATTGGGTTTTAAAACCCAGTTCTCCTCTCATGCTGCCCACATTGGACATCATGGGGCCCAAGAAAAAACACCAAAATTGTTTCAACAGTACATCAACATGCCGGGCCCTTCAAGCAGGAGTTAACGGATTTTTGGTTTCATCACACAATGAGACTGCTTCTTTTTTAAAAAAATTGCCCTAGGGAAAATGGTTGATGAAGCCCCCACGGGATCCGGTACTTTTAAAGGGGAGGTGAGAGGCAACCAGGTATCATGTCAGACCATTTGTAACCCTTTACATCAGTGTGGTCTGCGTGCTAGACAACCGGTACGGGTACCTGACTGGTACCTGAACTGGCTGATACATAGCTCTCTCCTTGACATCCTTAGCCTCATTGGCGACCCTCATTTCTGCAAAGAGTGAATCAACTTTTATAACTGAACAGCACTGAGGTCCATTGGTCCGTCATGCAGCCTAGATGCTACCTGGCCCATGCAAGATGATGATGCTGTGCCTGATGGTGTGTTCAGATACACTTGCCGATTGTCTAGCATGCAGATTACGCTGAAGTAAATGGTTATAAATGGTCTGAAGTGATACTTGGTGCCTCTCACATCCCTTAAACGTGCCTGGAGTTGTGCAGCATTCATCATCATCTGGTTCTGCAGGCCATTGTTTACAATGAATCAGTCATAAGTGAGTGATGGAGTCAAAGGACGTCCAATTCTTTGTCTTTCTGTGACTCCCCCAGTCTCTCTGTATCTCTGTGGCACAAAATTGGGACAAAAACCGGTACAAAAAACGAAAACCGAGTGTAAGATGAGTACTTTGTTCTTTGCTGTGTGGGTGTAGCCTTACGGATGATCATTAGTAGGCAGATATTGTTTTATGCCCCGTACCTGACCTGGCTGTTTTAATACTCTAGTTGCCTGCTCATATCAATAAGAAAATTTTAAATCAGAGGAGACATCTGCTCTCCTTGAGACACTAATCTTCTCTTTTCTTCTCCATCCAGTCCAGACCAACTTGTTTTCCAGGGTCCTCCCCACCAATTACTCATCTCCACAAAAACTTACTACCCTTTAAGTTGATTAGTGCTGTCCTTTTGCAGCCCCATACTGTATCAATGAAATTTTTTTTTAGAAAAATTCGGGGGAACCCCCCATTATCTGTCTATTTTGGAAATCCTAAATTTTCGCAGTTACGTCACCGCCCGGATTTGCGAAAAACCTCTTTATGGCGTTCCCTTTTGTGTTTCACAGTTACGTTTTTCCACGGTACTGGGTTACGCGTTACTGAAATACACCCAAACCTCCGTTTTTGGGGGGGTGGGCCCCCGCTTTTGGGGGCCCCCTCCCGCCCCCCCGGGGGGGAGTTGGCTTTTCCTCCCGCCGCCAGCAGGCGGGGGGGCTCTTTAAATGGCCCGCGGCCCCCGGGAAAAAAAGGCGCTATTGCGCTACTCTGGCGCCCCGGGCCGCTCCTACGGCGAGTGAAGGGGCCCCGCGGGCCCCGCTTCACCCCCCGGGAGTCCCCTTTTCCTCCCTCCCCCCCCACCCCCTGTATGTGGCCCCGGTGTGTCCCGCACTTTACGGGGGTAAAGCGGGCCAGGGGGAAGTGACGTGCGGCGCAGGGGGTGACGCGCGGTTTGCTCTCATTTCCCCCCTGCGCTGCTGAGGGATCGGTGGGGGAAGCTGGCAGCGTTGCAGGAGCCTGGTGGGGGAAGGGGGAAATTTTATTATTTTTATTTTAAAAGTATGGGGGGGGGGGGCTTCCCTGGCAACAAGGGGGGGCACTACCTGGAAAACAGGGGGGGGCATACCGGGAAACAAAGGGGACATCTACCTGGCAAAGGGGGGGCCACTACCGGGCCCAAAAAGGGGGGGGGCACCTCCCCTGGCAACAATGGGGGCACTAGGGGGCCCAAAAGGGGGCCTTTGGCAACAGAGGGGGAAACTATTGGGAAACCCGAGGGGCCCAACAAATGGCACCAGGGGGGGCATACCTGGCAAAAATGGGGGGCACTACCTGGCAACAAGGGGGCTTTTCCGGGCCCAAAAAGGGGGGGAAAAGGGCCCCCAAACCTGGCAAAGGGGGGGCCCTCCTGGCAACAGAGGGGGGCACCTACCTGGCAAAAATGGGGGCACTCCCGGGCCCAAACAAATTGGGGGGCTTTTCCTGGCAAAGGGGGCCCCGGCACTACCCTGGCAAAAAGGGGGCCCCCTACCGGGGGCAAACAGAGGGGACATCTACGGCAACGAGGGGGCACTATTTTGGGCAACAAGGGGAACTCCCTTGGCAAAAATTTGGGGCTTTTTCCTGGCAACAGGGGGGCACTCCCTGGAACAGGGGGGGCCATCAAACCCTAAGTCTCAAAAAAAAAAAAAAAAAAAGGAAAACAGGGGGCATATACCTGGCAACAAGGGGGAATCCAACCTTTTTGGGGGGCTTTCCCCCAAATGGGGGAAACTACCGGGCAACAAGGGGCACTACCTGGCAACAAGGGGGGGGCCCCTACCTTGCAACAGTGGGGGATCTACCTGGCAACAGGGGGGGCACTCCCCTAAAAACAAAGGGGGCACTACCTGGGGGCAACCAAAAAAGGGGGCATTACTGGCAACAAGGGGGCACCCACCTGGAAAAACAAATTGGAAAAGGGGCCTACCTGGCAACAGAGGGGCATAGCGGGGCAAACAAGGGGGCCCTATTTGGAAACAATGGGGAAAAACCCCCTTTGGAAACCCAAGGGGGGCACTACCGGGCAACAATGGGGGCCCCGGGAAAACCGAGGGGACATCTACCTGGAAACGGGGGGGGAAATCAAACCGGGCCAAAGGGGGGGCACTCCCGGAAAACAATGGGGGCCCTACCTGGCAACAAGGGGGCATCTACCTGGCAACAGGGGGGGCCCCCCCTACCTGGAAACCCAAGGGGGCATAGCGGGAAAACAAGGGGGGGCACTCCTGGCAAAAAGGGGGGCCCCCTTTCCCTTTCTAAAAAAGGGGGCCCACCTACCTGGCAAACAGGGGGGCATTATTGGGTACAAGGGGGCTCTACCTCCCTTTTAAGGGGGCACTACCTGTTTAGGGGGGGGTTTTACTCCGGGCTAAAAAGGGCCCTCACCGGCTTTTTTCCAAAGCCTTTATGCGTTAGGTGGGGGGGGGTTGTGGCTTTTTTAAAGGGGGGCGGGGGGCAAAAACCAAAAAGAGGGGTTTTTCCCTGCAAATTTTTACCGGGGGCCGGCGCCCGCCTTAAGAATCCCCTGCTTTTTCTTTTTTCAAAATTTGGCCAATATGGTTAGGAACAAGGGGGCAACGTAAGTGGTAAAGCCACATCACTTTAAACGGCCCCATTTTTTCCCTTTCTGACTGCAGTAGCACAAGACTGGGGCCGGGGAAAAAAATTTTTGTCTTTTCCTGAAGCAAGGGCAGAAACCTAGCGCTAAAAATTTTTGTGTTTGCAATAGCCAAGAAACTCAAAAGAGCTACAGTCTAGCGCTAAAGTTTGATGTGATCCGTCCCCAAATTTTAAAGTGGTGCCAGCGCCCCTGAAAAAGGCGGGAAATTTTTTTCGCTTCCCCGGGAAGGGACAATCCGCACCCATCAAAAAGGAAGCAGCAAATATCCCTGCTTGGGGTTTAAGCTGCACACCGATATATCAAGGTTGGGACAAAAAAACCCCAAACCATCCCGGGAAAAAAGGAACATTTTTGGCAATTTGGATTCAAAAATGAATCACATGAAAATCGCCAATAAGGGCCCAAACTGTAATTATGGAAAGGCTAAAAGTTTTTTGTACAGTGAGCTAAAAAATATGGATTTCCTCACAATCCCCTAATCTGGCAGGGTACGCAATAGAAGGGAAAATTTTTAAGGGTAGTCGTGGGGGGTTTTGACCGATTCAGGAAACAAAAAAATCTTTACAACCTTTAAACTGACTGGCAGCTCCGTAGTGCGAAAAAAGCAGCCAAAAAAATTTTTCCTGATCCAAAAAATCATTTTAAGGTGGGGGTTTTCTCCTAAACAAGTTTTTTTTGTGTTTTGAAACAGCTTGTTTTGGAAGCGTATGCCATCCCCCAAAAAAACATTTTTCCCGGGGAAAAGAAGGTTTGCTCCGGGTTTAAAGCAGAGAAAGGGCGGTACAATTTTGGGGGCGTAAAATTTCAAAGGTGTTGCAAATTTTAAAAACCCCTCCTTTTCTACAAGTGAAAATCCAAGAGCCAAAGAAAATCATCCCAAAAACTTTCCCTTTCCGTTTTTGTGGAAAAGCAATAAAAAAAACCTGGTCACAAGGGGTAATTTTTCAGGGCTTTAAATTTTTCAGTTTTGTGTGCCGTTTTTGAGAGATTACTGGGAGGAAAAGAGAATTTTCGCCCTTTAAAATTTTACTTTTGATGGAAAAACGCAACATCCCCAAAAATTAGATTACAAGGCCCCCGCCAAAATATTAAAGTGGGGCTTTTTTGCCTCCAAACTTTCCCCCCTCTATTGCAAAGTTGGACCAAGGGGGCTAAATTTCAACAGTGAAGGCGTTATTTTCTCCCGGGGCCCCATTTCGCAAAATGATCAATGAAATTTCTGGGAAGGTTAAAAAATTCTGAAATTTTTGGGAAAAAAAAACCCTTAGGGCTGATTTATAACATAGCGAAATCATGGGGAAGAGGTCACCAAGGGAAAAGGGATGAAAATTTTTGTGGGGTAAGCTGAAACCCTTTTTCCGTGCATGAACGCAATGGCATCGAGACATCAGTTCTGTACATCAAAACCCTTTGGGGTCATTGCAAAGCTGGGGGGCTTTTATGAAATTGATGAAGAGAATGTGCGAGAATCATTAGAAGTCCCCAGAAAAAGATCTGAAAAGAAGAATTGATAGAATGGACCAACCCAAACAACCGGGCAATGGAGCAAAGTGAGGAGGAAGGGGGGGGGAGGGTGATGAAAGAAACCAAAAAAGCTCCCTGTTGCTAAGCTGAAAAAAAGGTTTATCCCTTTTTTTAGATGGGGCTCGAAAATCTTTCAAAGGGAAAAAGATCCTAAATTTTTGAACGCTCTCTTTTAAAGTTAAACGGACCCTTAGAGGATGCGGTTTTCTTGCTATAGAGAAATTTACCACTCAAAAACTTCAGACAAGCATTCCCAAAAGCCCCGGATGGTTTCTTTTCCAACACTACATCATCAATTTTAAAACCACTGAAGTGATGGACGAGGAAAAAATTTTTTCAATTTTTTAGAACGTTTACCGGGACCCTCACGGTGGGGCACCGCGACGATGAACCCCGACGATCCATTCCCCATTCCACTTTATTGAAAACCCCACCTCCGAAAAGTGATGCATTTTTCAGGTTTTAAAGGGGTTTTACCCCCCACAGACAATGATTGCATCATTGTTAATTAGGCGCAAGTTTCCACAGGTGGGACCCCCCACCGATCTTTGGGGTGGGGGCCCCTGAAAAAACAAAACAGGGAGAAAAGCATTTAACTTTTAGGACCCCATCCCAGATAGGTTTTGGGGCCCACCCGTGGTACCCGCATCTATCAAACAATGATGCAATCATTGTCTGTATGGTTTCGTACTGTAAAACCCCTTTAATAAAAAAGTGCCGTAAAGGTTTTCATCTTTTTATATTTAAATACAAAATTACCCCAAAACTAGCGAGCAAATTTCCGCATCGGGGCGGTCGGCACAGGCGATGATTTGGAACGCAACCCCCCTCTATACATACTGACATTTTTTCCTTAAAACCTGTTAGTGTATCTTTTTAATATTGGGACTTTTACAGTACATTGTTTTTTAATGACTTGTTTTTCTTCTAATATGATTTTTGTACCCTTGTTTCCCTTTTGCCCTTTTTAGTGTATCTTCTAAAACGGTACTGTAATTTTACATTTTTTCTTAAGGAACCCTTTTTAACTTTTTAATATGATACGACATTTTTCCCCAAGGGCCCTTTTTAAACCCCTAAAGGATTACTGTTCTATACTGTACATTTTTTTTTTTTTATGCCCCGTTGTCCTATATACTGTACTGATTTTACATTGTTCCTTATAAAGACAAAAAAAAATTAAAATTTCCAGCTCACCCCAGCTACAGTATACCGCTGCCCGAATCTTTTTCCACAGTTTTCCCATGGAGAAAAAGCATGGGAGAAACATGAGGGAAATTTCGAAGAAATGAAAACAAACGGGTTTCCACCAAAAGAATTGCCCTAGTTTAAAAATTTTTCCCAAATTTTTTGAATCCATTAAAACAGACAGCATCCCCTTTAAAGGGGACAAAAAATCCGTTTTCCCAATAAGAGTTTAGTTTTGCGGCGCTTTAAATTACCAGCGGGCCCCCCGTCTTGTTTTAATAAGGGTATCAATGAACTTGGCAAATTTTTATCTATGGCAATCCATAGTCGGGAAAACCGCTGTTCCAATTTTTTCATAATCCACATTGTTCTTTTTTCCTTTTTAAACCCTAATTTCAGTACTTGCATTTTTTTTCCCTTTCCTTTTTACATTAAACGCATTTTCGGGGACCTTTTTGGGTTTTCCTGGGCCCCTTTTCCGTTTTTTGCCAAACCGTCGCACATTTCTGGAATGTAACCCCCGCGGATAACGGGGTATCCCTGTAATAGTGCGACACAGAAAGCGCCCCCAAAATGAGTGTCCCTTAAAAATAAGGGGAAACAGAACCATCTTTAACCCCTTCAGGACCCGGGGTTTTTTTTCTGTGACACGTTCGTTTTTCCCTCCTCGCCTTCTGAAAGCCATATCTTTTTTATTTTTCCACCTACATAGACCCCATGAGGGCTTTTTTTTTTGCGGGACAAGATGTCCTTTCTAATGGTGTTATTCACTGTACTATAGAATATACTGGGAAACCGCAAAAAAATTCCAAGTGGGACAAATTGTGAAAAAAAGTATTTTCACCATGTTTCTGGGTGATTTGCTTTTACGGCATTCAATCTTCGGTAAATATAATGTGTTATCTATATTCTACAGGTTTTTACACATCCGGCGATACCAAACATGTAGGGTTTCCGTTATGTTTTGGTACCGTAAAAAAATTCCAAACTTTTTTCTATTTTGACATTTGCCCCCGGGGCGCCATTTTTGTGGGCCAATAACTTTTTTGTACTAACCCTACGGACGTCAGTGAGGGTGCATTTTTGGGGCTAAAAATGTACTTTTTTTTGCTAGTAGTTTGGAATGCATGGACTTTTTTGATCATTTTTTTCCATTTTTGAGTGACGTAAAATGACCAAAAAACGCAATTTTGGCATTTGAATTTTTTTCCTTTACGGCTGTACAGCGTACGGGATAAAGATGTTAAATTTTATAAGAATCAACTTTTTCGGATGCGGCAATACCAAATATGTGTAACTTTTTTATATATTTTAATGATTTATTTGTAAAATGGGGTAAGGGGGGTGATTTTGAACTTTATAACTTTTTTTTGTACTTTAAAACTTTTTTTTTTTTTTTTTTTTTTACGAACCATTATCCCCCCTATGTGCTTGACACTATGGGGCGCGATTGTTAATACAACCTAAAGCATGTGCATAGGCAATGGCATTAGGGTGTACAAAGATGGCGTTTCCCACTTTCCTGTCTGCGGAATTGGAAGTGGGGTGCAAACCGGCCCAGGTAATGACGGGAGCCTTCACAAAGGCACCCCACCACCATCGCCCGCCGTCCGACGGATTGGCGCGTGCCGATGGCCGTACCGATCGGTGGCCGGCACCGATCGAGGGCGTTCATCTCATACCGCCCGCGGCCATCTTTGGCCGCGGCGTCTGATGGGTAAAACAGCACCAGTGGGCGGAGCCACCCACCGGCGCTGTGACTGCCGGGTGTGAGCTGCAATTAGCCGCTACCACCCGGCGGCGGTGCGGGGGGGTCGCTCTCATACTCTCATCCTGGTCACCTCATAGCAGCAAACTCTCTGAGAATCTGAAAAAAAAGAATTGTCGCTCTTCCTAAAGCTGGCCTTGGCTATAAGAAGATTGCCAACACCCTGAAACTGAGCGGCAGCACGGTGGCCAAGATCATACAGCCGTTTAACAAGATAGGTTCCAGTCAAAACAGGCCTCGCCATGGTTTGCCAAAGAAGTGCTCAGCGTTATAGCCAGAGATTGTCCATCAAAATAGACATATGAGTGCTGCCATGTTGGAGGATCAGCCTGTGAGTGCTCGGACTATGCACTGCACACTGCATCAAATTGGTCTGTATGGCTGTCTTCCCAGAAGAAACCTTTTCTAAAGATAATGTCAGGCCTGGGCTGTGCTCAGGCTCTAGGGATCTGCAGGCTGCGCAGCTGATGCACAATCCCACCCTGATACACATACTGCTGACAACTCTGTGAGTGACAGGTGGCCCAGTCCACTCCTGACAGGGGGCGAGTTGCACCAGCCAATGGGAGGACCCAGGAGGCCCTCCAAATCAGCTGCGGGGCGGTATCCAGGAATCCCCAGTTAAACTCCCTGAGTGCTGGGTGCTGCGCACTGTGAAATTCCTGGCTACCTCGTGTACTTGTTCGTTTACTTGTGCATTGCTTATCTGTGTACCTGACCTCCGGCTTGTTCTCCTGACCCCGCGCTTGTTTCCTGTATTTTGTGCGTTCGCTTCCGTTTGCTTTGAACTTGAGGCTTGTTTACGTTTATCTCCTCTGGTTTCTGATTTTGTGGCTTTGGGGTGTCCTATTTAATAATTTACCCGGACTGTCTACTATTCTTCCTTCTGACGGCCCGCACTTTAGCAGCGCAGGGACGTCGCCCAGTTACCGCCTGCCCGCTAGGGCAGCACGTCAAGTAGGCAGGGACAGTGGGCTGGGTTCCAGTTAGGGCTCACTGCACCTCCCTTGACGTGACAGATAATGCACAAGAAAGCCCGAACAGTTTGCTGAAGACAAGCAGACTAAGGGCATAGATCACTGGAACAGTATTGTGAGGTCTGATGAAACCAAGATAAACTTATTTAGTTCAGATGGTGTCAAGCATATATGGAAGCAACCAGATGAAGAGTACAATAGAAGTGTATCTTGCCTAAAATCAAGCATGGTGGTGGGAGTGTCATGGTTTGGGACTACATGAATGCTGCTGGCTGTGGGGAGCTACAGTTCATGGAGGGAGCCCTGAATGTCAACATGACAAACTGTGTCTCAGTACGGTACTCCAACATGAAAACGACCCCAAATACACCTCCAAATACCGCTTCCTGGCTAAAGAAAATGAGGGTAAAGGTGCTGGACTGGCAAAGCATGTCTAAACCCTATTGAGCTTTTGTGAGGCATCCTCAAATGGAAAGTGGAGGAGCGCAAGGCCTCTAAGAGTTTAACTTGACCATGATATCATGGCTTTCTGTGTTATCTGTGCTTATCTGTAAACAAATACCATTAAAAACATGAAAGCACATTCTGTGCCTCGATATCATGTGCATTATCTGGCAAGTTAATCTTTGTTACATCTGTATTATTCTGTCACCATGTGGCGGTGATATGTGGTCATGATGTGGCAATATTATTAAGTCACTATCTGTTACTGATATGTGGTGGTATTATTCAGTCCCTATGTGGTGATGACATGTGGTGGTATTTAGAGATAGGGAAGGCACACCAGTCGAGATAATATCGTAGATGGTGCAAGTGAAGGTAGGAACAAGTCCTCCAAATATTAAAATAGAGATGACTGCACACAACACCTCTTTAGGATGCAAAATAATTAATTTATTTATATTCCAATATGTTGTAGTATTTACAGGCTTCCAGTAACTGAAAGCAGAATACAGGTGACTTGTCAAAACCGACCGTTTTCGCGTCGGCACAGACACTATTATCAAACATCACTAAGGGATGAAACATACAAAATAAAAATAAATATGCATATATCTATACAATGGAGCTGACAAATAGACTAATCAAAGTTAAAAGTGCTAACTGATACACTAATGCAACAAGTCTACCTAAAACAAATAAAGTGGCAGTGGCTTAGTGTATATACAGACATCACATGTACAAATTATATGCTGTTTTGAGAACATATATATACAAAAAAACATAAATACAATGCTCAAAGCAATATGAAAAACAAGCAGAAAACAAAACAACAAAACGAAGAGCAAGCAATATATCTAGTACTCATATATAGTGAGGCAACTAAAGATGCACACATATAGCCTGTGTAGCATAAGGGTATAAAACCCAAATTTGCATAATAATGAATGCTAAACCCTAGAACAAGTGCCCTAAATACGCCCTAATTGCATAAAAGTTCTTACCATTGTTTCATGGTAGAAGAGTATGTAAGGGCCGTAGCCCAAGTGGAAAGCGGTATGCCAAGATGCAGGCATGATATAAACGGAGCGCACTTATAAAGAACCGTGCCAAAGGGCGTAAAACCGGAAGTCGTCAAATGACGACGTCACTCCGGATGATAGTATTCATGGGAAATGTAGTTTTAAGTGCGGATCGCGCATGCGCAGTACGCCGCAAACGTACCGCTAGACCCGAAGATGGACATGCAGAATAGCGCCCTGCGCAATCGCGCCGCGGCCATAGCAGATAAAGAAAAGAAAAAAAGAGGCAATCACCAGAAAGTAATTCAGTAAATATGGAGACAGAAAATGAATGAGTTTGATGTGGAGGATATGAAACAAGATAGAGAAGGACAATGAAAGCAATTATTAATATATGCGGATAGAAAAAATGAATGAAAATGCAAGAGGCCGAGAGAAAAAAAAGAATAGAAATAGAGAATAAAAATTAGAGAAAGGGAAGACAAAGGGAAAGAAAAGAGGGAATATAGAAGGAATGTAGGGGAACAGAGATCCAAACCGTCTCACCCTGACTATATATGGCAGATCTACTGTTGCGGTGGATAAAAAAAAAAAGAATATTATAGAACAAAGGTACATAAGATAACTAAGCATTACATAAAAGTGAAGTCACATCCCTGTTCACCCATTAGGTTTGCAATGTCTCAAACCCATGGATCCAAAAAGACTCTCTTTTTTAAGAAGGCGGATGTGATTCCCTCCCCTTCGTGGTCTCCTTACCTGATTCATCAAGATTTGGAACCTAGTTGTGATACGTTGAGCCAACCTGAAGGAAATGGTACGGTACAGAAGCCATGGTTTTGGAACATCGTATTGAGGACTTAAGGTTGGACAGTCTGTCCTTCATATTGGGTGGTTTCTCCAATGTAAAGTAACCCCACAAGGGCATTTAAGCAAACTACAAAGCGCTGTCTGCCATTAAAGTACCCAGTAGCTCAAACTTTTTAAAACCAGCATCGTGATGTGTAACATAATTTCCCTTGATCACGCTGAGCCAATGACAGCAGTGTAAACATGGAAAAGATACCATGTTTTGGGCCCCTAAGGAAGTCTGAGTAATTACTTTTTAGGACGTACCCACGTCAGCCATAACCAATTGATCCCTTATGTTCCCTGGGTCCTTTAGAATATATAAGTATTGATGTTGAAAAGCATCTATATGTGGGTAGGAGTCTTGTAAAATCCGCCAATGTTTCCTGATGATTTTATGGATAACCTGCCCATCCTTGGAAGATATGTATTTATAAAAGGTAGTCTAGTTGGTATTAGTTCTTGGTTTCTTTAGGTTAATGTAATAGAGTTTCTTCCGGGTAGCCCCTCTACGAAACGGGTTACCCATCGTTTTCCAATCTATATTGTCTCTTGTTAGATCCCGATACGATCCTTTCTACCTCATGAGTATGAGATTTTGGAAGAGATCTTCCTGACATGGGGGTGACAGCTATTGAATGTGTAGCAAGCTATTTTTGTCATGGGGTTTGTCCACATGTGATGTCCTGTATATACCCTACCACAGCCACTATATTTTGTTTAGGGTAGACTTGTTTGCATTATGTGGTATCAGTACACTTACTGTTGATATTCTATACTTGTCAGCTCATTGTATAGATACATCATATTTATTTTTATTTTTGTATGTTTCATCCCTATGTGCCTGTTTGATACAAGGTCTTTTGCCGACCGAAAACGTCGATTATGACCAAGATCACCAGTATTCTGCTTTCAGTTACTGAGAACCTTCTGTAAATATACAACATATAGGATAAATAAAATAAATGAATTATTTTTGCATCACGAAGAAGGTGTTGTGTGCAGTCAATCTCTATTTGACATGTGATGGTATTATTCAGTCGCTATATGTGGTCAAGAGTTGTAGTATTATTTAGTCTTTGTATAGCAGTATCATTGATAGGATTGATCTTGGTATACTTGTTTGTGCAGCAACAGTATGGTGATAAGATTTGCTGTTTGTATAGCAGTATTATGTAGTGATTTTATCACCATTATTTAAAGGCGTAATCTATAGAAAATTGTCTTTACAGCTATTTGCATGATTTTTCATACTACAACAATAATATTTTATAAAATACAATCTAATAGACCCTACTTACTCCACTGTTGTGTGCCGGAGGGTGCTTTCAGTGTGAGCTAGGTTAGGGATGGGTTTTGATTTTTCGTGTGTGGGGTGGTGTTGGCTGTACTTTTCAGGGAGAAAAACGCCTTGTCCCAACCCGGCTTGTCAGTGTGCATAAATCCTGTGCAGT
>JAODAL010046961.1:0-30398 GCA_025379985.1 Phyllomedusa bahiana | reverse complement strand
TAGGCGCGTAACAGGAAGTGGGGAAGTGACTGTACCAAGATGGCATCTGGAGGAGGAAGGGGCAGGGCTTGATGATGGACTTCCAGATGCAGAGGTAGAATGAGCTACACCAAGATGACCACAGTGAGCAATGGGAGGGTCAGGTATCGGGGCTGAAGGGGAAATGCTGGGAGGAGCATCAGAGGAAATGCAAAGTGGGATAGGGGTTGGACGTCCCCTCCCACAACTAACACAGTATTCAGCACTAAGGGGATTCTGCTGCCCGCAATGTGGACACTCACAGCATTGAGGGTCACCATTATTGTAAGGGTGTGGGGGAACCTTTATAACAGAATACATGTATTCCCTTTCTTGTCTTTGCAATGCATCTCAACATAATTTTCTTTACAAATAGCAAGAGCAGTGCAATGCCACGCTTGTGCAGTGAGATATAGATCATTATCCTCTAAAATGCCCTTACAAGTTTTCAATGCATCGTCCCATAAATGAACCTGTAATCTACCGGTTTTTGGTATAGCACAAATGTTCATCAATCTCTTGATATGTGCCACATGTTTTTTGCCCTCTCTTTTAGCAACCAAATCAACGGGCTTGACATACTCAGAATTATCAGGCTAAGAGCCAAAAAAGGTACGTAAGTTTGCCATAATGAGAGTAGTAACGGACTCAAAAGTAAATGCACGGGTGACTGGTCCCTAATTCGTGCTATATCAGCAAAAAGCACACAACTGTATTGAGACTGTGTGATTCTATTAACAAATGCGCCACTGAAAAAGAGGAAGTTGCTGACGCCCTGTCAGATTTTTTACACTGACGGAAAAAGAGGAAGTAAAACACATCTCAATGGAATAGTAATAATATCCAATACCAATAATTTATTGAACACCTCTATTACTGCAGACATTGATACATTATTTGTGTTTGAAAAAACAATCAATTTTTTTCTTAACTTTGCCTAATAAACTTAATGAATAAAAGAGTACATGAAATGTATGTATGGAACACAGTATACAGCTACAATACTAGAGGAGAAGGAAGATGAGAAAAGCTCCTATATCTCCTATGCAGTGTTCATGCTGATTGGTGGGCAGCAGTCTCCAGGATCCACCCTTTTCTGCTCCTCCACTAATGAGAGATTCTCACAGCCTGCATGCTAGCAAGAAGAGGGCCACAGATCGGGCCGCCATTAGGGCAGTACAGCCGGTACTGCCGTACAGGCCCTGGGCACTCTGTGAACAAGGGGGGGCCCACAGTCAACCAGGCTGACACACGCCTACAATTAAGATGTGGAGTGATGTCATTGTGGCACCTGCTGCTTCATGTCCTAAGCCCTAAGCCTAAAGCACCAGGCTGGGTGGTGAGAGCAGGCAGACTGGCCGGGGGAGCATGGAAAGGTAATTGCTCCCCTACTGGGAGTCCTTCTAACTACCTACTCTGTACCTGTTTTAACCTAGCTACCTACAGTACTGGTAGCCCATTTTAACCTGGCTATCTGCTGGGGGCTCGCCTTAACCAAGCGACCCACTGGATGCCCAACTTAACCAACCTACCTATTGGGGGCCTGTGTTAATCTACCTACCACCTAGGGGCGCCTATCTACCTAACTACTGGAGGCCCCTATTAAGTTACTTACGTATTGGGGGACCATATTATCATTTCTACAGGGGACCCTATCTACCTTCCTATCTACTGGGGGCCCATATGAACCTACCTATCTACTGGGGACCCCGATCTAAATACTTACCTACCTGGGGGCCCCTACCTACCTACTTTATTAGGCTATCTACCTACCTACTGGAGGCCCTATATACCTACCTACAAGAGGGCATCCAATATAACTATTTACCTACTGGGAGTCCTATATAACGAACCACTTACTGGGTTCTTTATAGCTATCTAACTTCTATATAACTATCTAACTTTTTAATTTTTCCACCTACATAGACATAGTCATGTGTTATCTGTTTTCCACAGCTTGGTACAAATCCGTTAATATCAAACATGTAGGGTTATCGTTATGTTTTGGTACCATAAAAAAATCCAAACATTTGCTATTTTTCAAATTTTTACCACAACACCATTTTCTGCGACCAATAACTTTTTTGTACTTCTACCTACGGACTTTTATTGGTACTAGTTTGGAATACATGTGATTTTTTGATTTGTAAAATGAACTTTTTGAACTTTTAATTTTTTTTATCAATTTTTTTACGCTTTAAAACATTTTTTTTTTTATTTTAACATTGAGTCCCCCTAGAATGTTTCACCACTAGGGGGTGCTATCATTTATGTGGGTTTATAAGGGGTGTGATAGGCAATCTGTACACATATCCTTTATTGCTGTTATGGGTAAAAGGGGTAATATAGTTGCAAAAAGGAATGATTATTGGCTTTCAAACTTAGGCCCGGCTAATTTTTTGGAACTATACAGGTTGCCCAAAATTTTTTAAAATTTTCGCTAGGTTTGGGAAATGTGTTTTGAGTGGACCAAAAGGGACCATTGTGAAAAAGCAATGTAGGGGCCCCAATAATTGTATTAAAGTGAAAAAAATGTAGGACACCATGTGGGGATTAAAAGTGAAAAGGTGAAACATTCCCGGCCCCAATGGGACGTACAGTAGAGCACCTCATTGCTAAAATGAACTATGGGGCTACCATAGATGTGTCTAAAGCAACAGGTCCCAAACCCTAATGCATATGGCGGCTCCGAAACAGAGGTGGCAAATTCACCCCTGCTAATGAGCAGAAAAGGTATCAATTTTTACAGCAGTATTGGAATGGAATTGGACCTTCACTGATTGGCAGAAGGTTGCCTGTCTCTTTGGACAGAAGGGCTTATCCAAGCATTGTGGCAAACCAAGTTTCTCCGTTCATCGCAGGTGTTTATTCTATGTGTAAAATCCCTTTTTTAGGGGCATCAAAATGCCACACGGGGGCATTTTGTCATAACTGGTTTGGGGGAAAATAAACCCGTGAGTTTATTCTCCTTTTCCTGGGTTTTTTGTCCCCCAAAAATAATTATATAAAACCATCTCTGGAATGAGGTAGAACAGGTATTCATAGAATGTCACTGGAAACTTCGAGAAGTTATTCTGTCTACATAGGCCAATATTTCTGCAGAAAGAAATTTAACCTAGCAGGAACTACACCATTACAAATTTATGACGTTCTGAAGGCCAAAAGTAGTCTAAAATTTTTTTTCAAAAAGGGATATCTTAAATCTGGGCCCTTTTTTTTCATTATTAATAACCCCATGTAAATATGAAAAAATTTAGAGATGGGCGAAAAAATTCTAAAGAAGTGGGATTCGTTTAGAAATTTAAAGGGAAAAAATTTGGTTCGTAAAAAATCGAACTTTGGGGTGATTCGCGGGAAGAATGTGTTTTTATTGATAAAATGGTGCGAGCCATGGCGTTACGGGGGGAAAAAGCACTTGGGGAAAAAGGGGCATGCGCAATGACATGTTGCAAGATAAAAGCCAATCAGAACCGGGGGATTCTGTGATCACCGCACTATATAAGACCGGGGGCGCCGCTGGGGGGCTCACCTCCTCCATGTATGACAGGGAAGGTGCGTTTGCGGGTAAATAGCGCTTTCTAAAAGAATTAAATTTTTAAAACAGCGTTTTTTGTGGGGTTTCAGCTTGTCTCAGAGCCCTTTTCTCTAATGTTCTATTTCTAAATTTTTTGGGGTTTGGATCTGAAACCAGTGTGCGTCCCATGAAAGCTGCATATACTTTCCAATACCCAAGGGTTGGGATCTAACCCAGTTCCTGTTGTATTCATTTAAAGAAACGCGTTTTTTAAAAATACAAATACCATTCATTTTTGGCTGCTAAATTTCTATTGGCGAAATTTTAACTCCGGGGGTTTAAATTTTTAAGCGTTTTTTTGCTGGTGTGCTGACAAAAAAAAAACCCGTTTTTTTTCAACCCCAAAATTTTAAAAAATTTTTTTTTTGTAGCCTAATTCACAAGAAAAAGGTTTAATTACAATTTTATTCTTGTTGTGTGGGTAGAAAAATACACCAAAAAAACACGCTAAAACAACTATTTGGGGGCTAAATTCTTTTGGCTTTTTTAAAATCCAGGGGAAAAAAATTTAAAGCGTTGTTTTGTGGTGTGCTGACAAAAAAAACCGTTTTTTTCCCAACGCCAAATATATATTTTTTTTTGGTAGCCTAATTCACAAGAAAAGGGTTTAATTACAATTTTATTTTCTTGTTTGTGGCTTTTGAAAAACGCCTTTGGGTAAAACCCTTAAAAAGCTACTAGTTTGGGGTGGTCAATTTATTGCGAAATTTACATCCGGGGGTTAATTAAGCGTTGTTTTGCTTGTGCTGACAAAAATAAAGTCTTTTTCAACGCCAAATATATATATTTTTTTGGTACCAAATTTCACAAGCAAAGGTTAATTAAAATTTTTAATCTCTTTTTGGGTTTTGGCGTAAAAAAATACACCATTGTAACACCTACAAAGCTACTATTTTGGGGTTGGCTAAATTTCCCTTTTGGCGAAATTTAAACTCCAGGGGTTAATAAAGCGTTGTTTTTGCTGCTTTTCTGAAAAAAAATTAAAACCGTCTTTTTCAACACCCAAAAATATAACATTTTTTTTTGTAGCAAAAACCCAAAAGCAAAGGGTTTAAATTTAAGCCTGTTTGTGCTTTTACTTTTATTTAAAAAAACCCCAGTGCTTGAAAAAAGGGACCCCAATAAAAGTAAATTTTTCCGGGCCATTTTGGACGCAATTTATACCCAAAGGGTTACCCAAGCTTGTTACTTTTTTTAAATTTGGAGTAAAAAACCGGGGTGAAAAATTTCATATAAGATAGCTTCATAAAAACAGTGTCTGTACTTTTTTAGAAAAAAACGAAATGTCGGGACAGAGAGGGGGGGTTCTGCAACTGCGATTGGCAGGGGGCCCAAAAAACATTTCTAAAACCCCCCCGGGTCGCAGCACAGCAAGGGGAGTCGCAGAGGGGGTTACTCGGTGGGCCCAACTGCCGCTTGTCACTAGGGGCCCGTGTGTTTTTCCCAGAAAACCCCAAGGGTTCTTGATTGGTTGACTAGGTAAATCCTTTTCCCTCCCAGATGACATCTGAAAACCCCAGCCAAGAGTGGGTTTGGGGAACCCTCGGGGACACAACCCCTTAGTTGGCAGGGCCGGGGATCGGGTCAGGGGCCCCCCCCTGTCCTCAGCCCCCCTCTGTCCCATCCTTTTTCCCTCAGCCGGGTTCTACTATGTGGTTTTGGGCCCTCAGCCCCACTATATAGCGAGGATGAAAAATTTTGGAAGGAGGGCAGACGCAGCTACTTGGCAGCGAAGAAATGGGGCCAATACCCCCCAGTTTTGCATAGGCGGCAAAGGTATAAATTTTTGGAGAGTGGCTTTGGGAGGTATGTGGTGATGGTCAGCCTGGGGCTTACCAAGCCCGGGTTTGATGAGGACAGTAGTGCCCGATGAAACCAAATAGATGATGATGTACCCGGACCGCATTTGGGGACCCGGGGTTTGAAGAAGGGCTTCATCATCGTCAGGAGAAGAGGGCGTCGCTTGGCTTTCAGGCCGGCGAAAGCCAGAAAAGTGGGTTGTGGGCCGTGAGTCAGAGGGTAGCCGGGAAAGTGTGGGGGTTTTGGGAAAAAACCCCCCAAGCCGGCCACGGGGAAAAAACCCCCTTCCCCCAGGTCCAAGCCCAGTAGCGGCCCCCAGGGGCCAGCGAGGCAGCGGCGGCAGAAAGTACTCATGGGGAGAGGGGGGGAAAAAATCAGCAACTGGGCCGGGGGGCCAGTTTTTTGCTAAACAGGAGGACCCGAAAAAAGGGTATATGTAGAATCTGGGGCAGAAAGTAAAAGCGTGGCAGGGAGCTAACGTTGGCAAAGGGCCCTTTCCCGTCAACACATGCACGCCCACCACCCGGGGGCCGGGGAGAAAAGGGGCTCAGATGTGGTGGTCCATCCTGCCGTTTGCAGCAGAGCGGCCGGGGCACCATCCATTTACCCATTAAAAAGGCTCCACCACCTCTGCAGAAGGCAGGGTTTCTCTTTGACATCCTCTCCCGGCCCCAATGCTCCTCTCCCGCTACTCATGGTGCCAGCAGCCCGTTCAGAGAGCGATTTAAAGAGAAAAAACAGAAAATCGTCCAACCATCCTAAGGTCCCAGCAGCCCCCCGGCTCCTGTCCAAGTTTTTGGGAAAGCAGTCCCCCCTTTCCAAATGGGGGACTCTGCCCCAAATTCAGAAAAACAAATGGCTTGGGGCCGAGCCGAGTTTTGGGAGAGTTCCAACCGTAATTTTTTTTCCAAAAAGGCAGTACCACACTTCATAAATATGTGGAACAGAAATTTGGGTCAGTCCTTGAGCTTATGGTTTTTTCCAAGGTAAAACGCAGCGGGGGACGTCGGATGAAAAACACGGTCAGGGCCAGGAAAATGCCCTTTACGGCCCACGGGGTTAAATTGTGTTTCCCTGCCGGGCACACCAACAACTTGGACAGGAGACCCCCGTTTTCCCCTCCCGTTGCCCAAACTGCTGCTCCTTTCGCCAATGTCCGGCCCCCCTCCTCCTCCACCCCCACCAACCCTCTAAACCCCCCACAAGTTAAATGCTCCATCATACCACAATTTTGTAGGGCAAAAGCGGTTTTCACGCAAATTTCTACACCTAGTTTTCCCCCGGCGAAACGAAATCACCAAAGGGGGGGAACTGCTCCGCGTCATGCGCAAGAAAAACGATGTTGGCCCTTTCCCCCGCGGGCCCAAATGCAAAACGGAACCATGGTGGGCCCGGGCAATGGGGGGGAACATGGGGTCCGTGCTGCACCGAGGGGGGATGGGGCCCTTTCCCCCGGGAAGGGGGCCCTGTTCAATTGGGTTTAAAAAAGGGTTCCCGGGAAATCTTTCCCCCCGATCTTCAAACATTTGAAAATGGCCCGGAAAAATGGGGCATGCACTTTATCCCTTCGTACAAACCAGGGAAAACCCCCTCGAGTTGCAGCCCGGGAGAAAAGGGCCCCCCCCAACACGCTCTGATTGCGATGTTTCCCCCCGGGTGGGGAATTCCCGCCTGCACATGTTGGCGACTGAATTTAACAGAGAAAAGGGCCCTTAACGATTTTTTGAGATCCAGGCGACAAAGTACCCCCGTGTAACTTTGATGTCAGCCAAATGGAAAAAAACATGGTGAAAACCTGCCCTTTGGGTTTAGGCCATTCGAAAAGGGCCCCGTTATTTTTCCCGTCCCAGGGGCTAGGGATGAATTAAAAGTCATTTCCCCTGCTTCCCCTGCCTGGAAAAAGATGCTGAAAAATCTTTCTGGGCAGGGGTGGAGATGTGGCAAATACCCTCTCGGGGCCCCATGGGGTCCCGGGGGGGACTTTAAATGGAGGAGGGGAGGAGGAGGGGCATTGGGGGGCAGAAGCATTGTCTGGGGAAAAGAGTGGGTTTTTCTACCCAGGGGGAAAAGAGAGGAGGACAGGGCAAAAGGGGGAGGTGGGGGTGGAATGAGGGAAAACGAGGCGATGACTCCCCAAAACACCGTTGGGGAGTTACATTTTGGGAAAAGGAGGCAGGGAGCCCCTCCCGGAGTCACTTTTTGAAAATGTCCCGCAGCATGCTTATTTTGCCTGGCTATACAGCCGAATAGTCACATCCGGCAGAGGGATGACTTCTGGCTTTTCCCCCCCTATTGGCCCGCTAAACCGGCCAAAAGGGGGCCTTTTTCCCCCGCTATTGAAAAGGGGAAAACAAAATCAAATTTCTATAGGGGAAAACCTCCGTTTAAACAGTTGGGCCCCTGCCTATGGGCGGCATCGTCCCTCCTTGGGCAGGTCTGAAAGGGGGGTTTCCCCAGCGCTCACGTACTACTGCCGCGGCTGCTGGGGGAAGGTGGGGGGGAGGGCAGTACCCAGCTCCATCAGCAGTAACCTAAGTCTGGAGTCAAAATGACACTTCCTTCAAAACCCCCCCTAGGAGGAGGGCAGTCACCAGCAGCAGCAGCAGGACCCCTGGAGCATTTTCCCCGAACCAACAGGTTTTGGCCTACCCTTTGGGCGCACTCTGACCCCCCCAGTTTGAAGAAACCGCTGGAACTGGGGAGCCAAATGGGGTGGGGTGGCCCCAACATTGGGCCAGTTTGCGTGGGGGAAGCCGTCCTGCCCCGGCCAGTAGGGGTGGCATCCCGAGCGGGTGTTTAAATGCGGCCGGGGGGCCTCGTTACCCAAGGAGAAACCCCCTTGTCCACGGGAAATGTTGAAAAAGACGACCTTTGTCAAAATGAAATCCGGCGTGGACGGGCCCGGATTTCCCAACACCAAAGCCTTAGGGGTCCTTTGGGGTTCAAACTACCTGCCCCACCACTATTCTGATGCCCCCCCCCTGATGCCACACATCTTTCTGATAGTTTTTCCATCTGCCAAACCCCCGCTTTACCAGGGGCTGGTTTTTTTGCCCCCCACCTAAAAACTTGTCCCTTTTGGGCCCCTCTAAGTGCTATGCTGCTGCTCTGTTGCTGTTGCCGTGAAATCCACCCCGTGTTTATTGTGCCACTCTGCGGGCCCGGTACTGTTTTGCCACCTCCAGAAGTCCCTTGTGCCACTCTCGACCTCATGCTGTTGCTTTCCCGTCACACCTCCACTCTCTGTCATTGTGCCACTGCCTGCCTCATGCTGCTGCCGCCGTGGGCCTTTCCCCCCTCAGTCATTGTGCCGCTCTGTGGCCCAAAAACTATTTTGCCCCCCTTTCAGAATGTAAAAGTGCCCCTCTCTGCCCCCTTTCTGCTGCTGTGCTCCTGTCCCTGCCCTCCACACTGTGGGCATTGTGCCCCTGTCTGGAAACCCCAAACGCTTTCCGTGGCTGCTGCCGTGCCCCCCACACTGTGGCCTTTAATCCTGTTTTTGCCACCTCCGAATTTGTCATTTTGCCCTTTGACCTTTATGCTGCTGATGTGGTGCTGCCCCTGCCTCCACACTTTTGTTTTATTGTGCCACTGTCGACCTTTTTGCTGCTGCTGTTGCTCCGCCCGGGGCCCCACACTGGTCATTGTACCCCTCTTTGGCCCCACCTTTCCTTTTTTTCCACTCCCAAAATTTTTCATTGTTTCCACTGCCTACCTCCATGCTGCTGCCAACCCTGACCCCACACTGTGTCATTTTGCCAAATCTGCGGGCCTTGGGACTGTTTTGGGCCCCTTCCCGAATGTCATTTGCCCCTGCTGACCTCATGCTGCTGTGGGGGTGCCGCCGTTTACCCCCCCACACCCCTTTTCATAATGGGTTTCCACCTGAGCTCCTTAGTTTTTTTTTTCCCGTTTTGCTGCCATGACCTTTTTCAGGAAAGTTCCTGCTTCATTTTTTGGTCAGTTTTTGCCCCCATAAAAGGGCCCCGGGGTTTTTTTGGAAGCGATTCTAAGAAAAGGGGGCGGGGAAATCATGTGCGTGTCATACTAAAAAAACAACATAGAAAGAAACCAAAAACCCAAACTCCCTCTGCAAATTTTAAACATGGCCCAAAGTTCTAAAAGGGAACCCTGCAGGATTGGGTGCCCGGAAATAGCTGTTTTTTAAAGTGGGTTCGTGCCGAAGTAATTTTGGGAAAGGAAACGAAATTTTTTCGGAAAATTCGGCGAAGTGACCGAACCGAATTTTTGAGAAATTCGCCCATCTCTAATAATATTATATCTAGCGTATATCTATTTTATTAAATTTTTATTAGCATTAGTGGGGGGAGTACTCATTAAGGCCCAAGTAGGTTGTCACGGGTATTGGGGGCCATGTTGATTAACCACAGTGTAGGGTGTTTACAGAGACCCGTAGACAAAAAAACCCGAAAAAAGGGTGATCCTACATTTGCTCAATGGGTTAAAGACGGGGAAAAGGGGGGCCAAAGGGTAAAACGGGAAAAGTCTTAGTATGCAAACCAACATATGTCAGATTGTCTTGCTGAAAGACCCCATCAGTTCCATAGTAGACAATCAGCATGTACAATTTTATATATTCTGAAAGAAAAGATTGAGACCCAAATCAATTGAGAGTGCCTTCCACATAGAAGAATTGTCCCAGAGAATGCCAAAAAAAAACCCATTTTAAGACAATAACTTGAAAAACCAAGTTTTGTGTTTTTTTCATCGATGGTAGCAGGGTTTTGTTCTCTGGTGTTTCTCGTCTGACATGCCAATGTGTATCTTTTCCATGAAGCAGAAAACATGACTTATCAGTGAAGGCAAAGCAAAAATCGTAGCAGGGATCTATATCTATTAAAAACTAGATTTATTAAATAGCCCTTTAAAAAACCTTTAATTTTTCCATGTGCAACCTATGCACTTCTTTTTTTCCCCCCTTTTTTCCCCCCCCCCCCCCCTTTCCCCCCCCCCCCCCCCCTCAAAACCAACCCCTACCTAGTCATTCCTTTTATACTCAGCAGTGCATTAACATATCGTAACAAAGTCATACAGTGTAAAAAAATAACAGATTTAAAAACACACATGAGCAACACTTACAAATACACCTTAAGGTTAAGATCTTCATTTAAACCAGCTGGGGCCAGTGTATTAAGCCTAAAAATCCAAGCCTCTTCTTGTTGCAGCAGCCGCTTCTCAATGTTTTCCCCTTGCTCACACTTAACTTCTTCAAGGACGCACCAGCGTAGTTCAGTCACATTATGACTGAATTCGCTAAAGTGCCTAGCCACTGTATTCTCCCCCCCATATTTCTTTTTATTTCCTTCTTCTATCCTTACATCCTGTTTTTTCATGGTTCTAATATTGGAGCGATGCTCGGTAATCCTTAGTTTAACATTCTGCTCCACGATTTGGCTCTCGAATTGGGGGGAAACATTGGAGCTTTTTGTTTTTGGGTGTGGGGCTTTAACTGGTTTCGGGCTACTAGTTCAAAGGGGATTTCACAGTGGTGACATGGAAAGTTTTTGGGGTTTTTAAAGGACATATTTAATAAATCTAGTTTTTATTAGATATAGATCCCTGCTACATTTTTTGCTTTCATTCAGTTCAGGAGAAAGGGAAAACTCCTACATGCAGGCATCTCACGCAATCCAGTTCAAATGCATTTAACATTCCACCGGCTTTTGATACTCATCAGTGAAGGCAACCCTTTGTCAGTCAGCAGAGGTCCAATTCTCATACTGCCATAAAAATTAAAGCCTTTCCTGCTGATATTACTTTGTTAGCAAAGGAGATCTACAGTTTCATTGTTGCTTATTCACAATGGTGCCATTTGTCCACTCACGATACACTTGTGCCACCGCGCATGTGAACAGTTCACAAACTAAGCAGTTTCAGAAATACTGCCACCATTTGCTAGAAAGCCAATAATTATCCCGTTTTGCAACTTTGATAAATCACTCCTTTTACCTATGACAGAAACGAGGGATATGTTTGTAGCCAGTTTGCAAACCACACACCTTATTTACCCAAGAAGCCAGCTCATAACACGTGACGCAGTGCTAACATCGAAAGTACTGTAGAAAGTGGTCATAAAATGTGACTCACGCATTTTCTATGGTATTTTTACAGAGGCATGAGTTACATAAATGAGTGGAAAAGTAACATTTTTCAAAACATGATAAAATGTCGAGTCACATAAATGAATGGAAAAAGGTACATTTTTTTTAGACATGGTAAAATGTCACATGAATGCTACATGATTGTTGTCAGTACACATCATGCAAATTCAAAGATGTGGCTAAACACTTCCTCGTAGTTATAACAATATTAAAATGATATTCACATCACTTGACTTCCTGGTTTCAGCCAGTTCGTCACTGGCCGCAGGGAACAGAAAGATAGCTGTTGTTGTAATTCTCTTTCCATTCATTTCTATGTGAGCACACAATAGGGACTATAAGTGTGTGCAAGTTCCTCCCTTGCTTACCTTTAATATTTATTTCGACAACAATAATATTAAGAAAAAATAAATGGTGACCCTTTTATTCTCATCTAAGAAAAGTGAAATATCAGTGTTTGTATCAGAGATTGGTGCAGCCAAAGAAATTCCTGTACAGCATGACATTAATTATGGCAACACTGCCTACCCAACTACAGCTTATGAACATCTAGGAACGGGGCTTTTCAAACCTTTTTTTTACTAAAATCTTACCAGCCAACACATACCCTAATGAGAGACATTATCCCTTCTGAGTCACACTCGCTTCTCTCACCTAGCCAGCCAGTAAGCTCTACTCTCCACTGCTGAGGGCCAAACACCTCAAAATAGCTGTCTGCAGATGAACTAAACTCTCTTGGCTTGAACTCTTTTTACATTGCAAGGCTCAGTGAGTCACATGTGAATTAAGGATTGCCACATCCAATAGAGGGTGCTGGAGAGTACATCTCTCTTCTCATAAGCCTTTGTTACAGCCAGAACATAGGGCGACATGTATGATTTTTGTTACCCAGGCGCAATTTTTTGTGTGCATTAGTAGAATAGAATGTGCCTGAATCTATGAACCTATTGTACTGTGGGTCTTAGATTTAGTGCTTTCTAGCTACTAAGTGACACTCCTGGCTCAGGTAAGCCACTTTTAAAGTGGTCAATCTGTTCCAGCAGTAATACACCTGGATTTGCCGTACTGAAGCTATAAATGTGTAGCTTCGTACGGTTGTAGTGCGACACGCCTCCAGCACACACCCCGATCTCAGGAGCATTACACAGGTGCTTTGAAATGCGCGTGATATTGGAGTGCTGTTTGGGACAGAACAGACTCCAGACTTATGGCGCAGCCCCGTTCATACATGTCGCCCATACTGATTACTGGCTTAACCAACAATAGTTAAAGTTAAAAATTTTGCTCAATTAAAGGGGTTGTCAAGCAAATACAAATTATTTTTTATAGTGAGCAGGGTAAATAAAGCTAAAACGAGATGCTTACCCACATGTCCCCCACTGCAAAGCAGTCTAGAACTCCCCAGCAATTCACTCCTCTTGACTTCTGGGTTCTCGTCCAACATGCAGTAGAGGCCCACACTATATTGTAAGGAGAAATACTTACAGTACTTACACACACTAATATCAACCCACTTTTGTGCCCCACAGAGTAAAATATAGTCAAAGTAGTGTTTCTTTATGCCCAGTATTAAGATACTGCCAGTGGGCATTTCAGGTCGTTAGTCTGCAGCAACGTCTTTTGACATCGCTGCAGACTCTGAGGTTTGCGGCGCTCTGCGTCGCAGCAGCACTGAGAACAGGGATGTACTTCACAACCCTGTTCCCAGCGCAGCCTCTGCAAGTACCGGGGAGCGAGGAAAACCTCCGCTCCCCGGCACTTAACCCTTTGATTGCCGCAGTCACTGTCCGCAGCGTAATCAAAGGGCTTTCCCCTGCTCTGTTGGGTGATTGGGACGCCAATGAAATGACAGAGCCCATGGAATGGCTGCACAGTCAGCCCTGACTCTTAGAGTAGCCGCAGAGCCGTCTGTGTAAGAAGCCAGTGATTAGGGCAGACTGTGTGCTGCCCTGACCGCTGCCTGTGTCAGACTGACACAGATTCTAATGTATTAGCATATATGAATATGCGAGTAAATTACTAAGTGTAAAAAATGTTAACCAGTTATCCCTTCATGGGATTTAAAAAAAAGTAAAAAATATAAAAAAAAGTGTATAAAAAAAAAAAAAAAAAATAATTGTGCATTTATTATACACACACACACACACAAAAACTACACATAATAGGTATCAACACGGCCATAATAACTAGAGATGGAGGGTCGAATGACCTTCTAACGCAAGAGGAATACCTTAGAAATTTCCAGGAACAACTTCGTTCTGAACGAAGTCGAAGTTTGGGGGAACTTCCAGGATGAAAGCCGTGCTTTTGAGATTGATAAAAGGCTGCGAGCACATGGCGTTACATGGGGCAAACGCAACTCTGCGAGGAAGAAAAGGTGCATAGCCGTACATGACCTCACGTGAGCAGAGATGAAGCGCTCATCAGAGACAGCGTGGATTTCTGTGGATGTCACCCTGCGCTACTATATAAGTCGGGCATGCGACGGCAGGAGGCTCATACCGCTCTCTACTGTACGAATAGGGAAGTGCTGCCGCGGCTGCTCTTATGATAGCTGATCTAAAGACTCATTTTTTATACAGTCTGATTGATTGGGGGTATCACAGCTTTCCTCGAGAGGACTGCTTCCTCTACGTTTCTACATTCGATTTTGATGGGACCTAATTGCAACCTGAAGTCCAGTTGCGTCCAAGCAGGTTTTTGCATATACAATTTTAATGCTATCTTGGCTACACAGCCATAGAATATCCAAGGGTTCAATCTAACCCTGTTTCCTGTTTATTGTCAGTTTAAAGAAACACTTTTTTACAAACCAGAATACCACTGAATTTTGGTTGCTCCTTTCTTGTTGCCAAATTTACATCCAGGGTAATTTAAGCGTTGTTCTGCTGAGTTGTGGGTTAACTAAAGAACACGTTCTTATCTGTTGCACTCCAAAGGACACAGCAAGATTGCCTTGTAGCCATAAATCCATAACATCCGTCGAGTTAATTACAAGATTTTCAGACCTGTTGTTCATGTACCGTCACTAGAATATCACGCCATTTTATCACACAACACGCTATAGCGGCTGGTGTACGTTGTGAGTGCAGCATATTTCTTTGCGCAATTTAACATACGCATTCTAGTTAATTAAACGCATTAGTTCTGCTGCTCGTGGGTGCACAAAAATACGAAATGTTTTTCTTCCATCTCCATGAGACACAATAGAATGTTTGAACGCTATGTAAGTCATAATTCATAATCCGAAGTGTCTCCTCATTAACAAAGTTTTTTCTGTTGTTGCGGTCGTACCAGTAAGAACATACACGCATTTTAAACACGCTACAAAGCCTGTAATTGTTGACCAGCATATTTTCTACTAGCGCAATTTAACACATCGGGGGTTCAAATTAAGGCGTTGTTTCTGCGGTATGTGGTCACTAAAGCAAGAAACGTTTATATTTTCTCTACACTTCTCCAAAGAAAAATTTATGCCGTGTAGCATTAAACTGTCCATAATCCATGATAGGTTAATTAACAAGTTTTTCTGTTGTTTCTGTACACTGTCTTAAATAACACCTTCATTTTAACTACGCTACAAGAATAGGTCCACTTGTTGTTTATAGCTCACCTTCTTTTTTCGCAAATTTACATCGCAGGGGGTTAATTAAGCGTATGTTCTGCTGTTGTGGTTACTAAAAGAAACATTCTTTTCACCGCCAAAGAAGCAAATTTGCCATTGTAGCATAATTCATAACCAAAGGTTAATTACAAGTTTTTCTGTTGTTGTGTACCGTAAAATACACGCCATTTTAACACGCTACAAAGTATTTTTCTGCAGTTGAACTTAGTAAATGAAACATTCTTTTTCACCGCCAAAAAAATATTTTGCCTGTAGCATAATTCATAACCGACAGGCTAATTACAAGTTTTCCTTCTTGGTACTGTACGTAAAATACACACCATTTTATAAGCACACTAAAAAGCTGGTAATTTGTTTGGCGAGCATATTTCTTTTGCGAAATTTACATCCAGGGGTTAATTAAGCGTTGTTCTGTAAATTTCGCAAAAAAATTATGCCTGTAGCATAATTCATATCCGAAGGTTAATTAAGCCTGTTTGTGCTTTTATATTCATTGCTAAAAATACCACAGCGTGTTTTTCCAACGGCAACATACAATCAATTTTTTCCTGGCCATTCTGTCTAGGCAGCTGACCTCTTTTCAATATCCAAGGGTTACGCCAAGATGTTACGTGGGGAGTCATTTGGAGTCAGATACAGGGTGTGCATTTATCATAAACACATCTCCTCATATCCAAACACAGTGTCTGTAATTTTAGAAACAAACAGAAAGTGTCTCGATAACAGAGAGGTGGCAGCTCTTCACCTGTGAGTGCAGTGGAGCACAAACATTTCCTTATGGAGTCTGCCCAGTTCGCAGCACAGCACGGGACGTTCGCAGCAGAGGTCACTCGGTGAGGCGGATATTGGGTCTGCACTGCCGTGCTGTGTCATCTAGCTGCCGTGTGTTTGAACCACAACCAGGATTCTTTGGTAATGAGGAGTTGACTAGAGTCTCATCCATTTCCTCCCAGATGAATCTCTGACAACGCCCAGTGCCAAGAGGTTGGTGAGGAACTTTTCAGACACAACCTTAGATGGCATGGTCCTGGGAGGCGGGTCAGCGGCCCTCGACCTTCCTCAACACCCGCTCTGTCCCATTCCTAGTTCCGCTCAGCCAGACGATCTGAGGCCTCAGGAGCCACGTAATTGCTGTGTTGGGTTATCTAGGAGGATGAGAAACCAATTTGCGAGGAGGGCAAGTCAGCCAGCTCTTGGAGTCAAGCGAAGACAAATAGGATGGCCAATATCCCCTGCTTCTTGGCAGTAGGCCGGGCAAAAGTATAAAGACTTGAGGAATGGCAGGGGAGGTCATTGTTGTGAGGGTCAGCCTCTGCTACCAAGACCCGCTGTTGATGATGTGGACATGCAGTGACAGATGAACACACAAATCGATGATGATGTAGAGAGCCGACCGAGGCGACTGTGGGAGGCAGGTGAAGCAAGAGAGCATCATTCTATCTCGTCAGGATACACAAACAAGGCGTCAGCTTGCGCGCGTCCAGATGCAGCGGCGCAGCAGCAAGTGGGGGATTTTGTGTATCTCCATGAGTCAGCAGGAGTAAGCAGCAATGTTGAGGTCGGGCGGCAAAATTGCCGACGAGGGTAGAAAACGCCAGCTTCGCAGATCCAAGAAAGTAGCGGCAACAGAGGGGCTCAGCGACAGCGGTGGTCTACTCAGCTCACTCAGTGCGGAGCGTTGTGCGGTAAATCAGTCTACTTGCGCTGTGGGCAGTTCTGTGCTACAGACACCAGAGTAGCCAAAGCATGGGTATGTATGTAGAATCTGTGGGCAAGAACGTGAACGAGTGCCAGGAGCTATCTGTTGTGAGCACCACGGCCCTGCTCAACCTCACTTTCCAAGCAGACAGTTCACCCGCCTGTGGCCTGGGAGAAACATGGCTCAGATGTGGTGAGGTCCCTTCCTAGCCACCGCGCAAGCAACAGCAGCAGCCAGTTGGCATCGAATGCCATTGCAGCGCAGACTAGGCTCCACCATCCTCTGCAGAAGGGAGCTGTTTCTCTTTCTGCCATCATTCTTTCCCGGTCCAGACGCTCCTGCTCCCTCGCTACTCATCAGGCGCCAGCAGTCGTTTACAGACGAGGCAATTGGCAAAGAGACAACAGTAGGCGTCCAATCCAACATCCTACTGAGAGGTGCAAGGCTGACCGTGCTCCGTCCAAGTTGTTGACTGCAGTCCCGTCGCTTTCCAAATGGTGGAGCTCTGCAACGCTGTGTCCAGTAGAACTAATGAGGCTGTTGCCGAGCCCGAGATGGAGATTCCAATCATAATTTCTTTTCCAAAAGGTATTACCCGAAGCACATTCATAAAATATGCTAAGAACAACAAAGGTGAGGCCAGTCCTTGAAGCTCAATGCGGTTTTGTTTCCAAGGTGCACACGGCAAATGCGCTGGACGGTTCTGTAGCTGTAACATCACATTCAGCACCAGTACATGTGCTTTACGGCCCACTGGTGAAGTCTTGTGGATTCACACCAACAACTTGGGACAGGCACAAACGCCGAGCTAACTTTATTTGTTCTCTCTTCTCCACCAACAATGTCTAAAACTGCGGCCCCTGCGCCAATGCCGCCTTCCTCCTCTCTCCACCACCACCACATCATCTCAGCCTCCACAATTACTGCTCCGTTGTTTCGTCACACTACATAAAAGCCACATGTTGAGGCACAGCGGTGTCACAGCAGTTCTATCACTCTTGCTTGCCTCGTCGTAACGTAAACACACATCCGATGTTGTGGCACATTCTTCTCCGCGCCAACTGCAAACACTCGGTGCATCTGCATCGGTGACGCGAACACAATAGGAAGTAACAAGGTGTCTCGGCGCTGCACGCAAGGAGGGATGTCCATGGTGACTGACATGGGCAAGTGTTTCATCTGGTTGTGAAAGTTCCTGTAGTTCTTCCACTGATCATCAGAAGAATTCTGAAAATGGGCTATGAAACTGGGCATGCACATCATCCATCCTACAAAGCAGGAACACCCTCCTTGAGTTGCAGCGCAAGAACGGCCTCCCCAACACACTTCTGAGATAGTGGCGATGTTTCCACCCATTGGAATTCCAGCCTGCACAGTTGGACCGACGTATGAACATGGGGAAAAGGCCATTAATGATTTTCTTGAATGATCCAGGCGGCACAAGGAGTACCACCCTGTGTAACTTGATTTGCAGCCAGGTGGCAGCTCAATGTCATTACGCCCTGCCGTTTGTTGAGGTCATTCGAGAGCACCGTTATTTGTCAGTCGGCCAGGAATACGGGATGCGTAATAACTGCATTCACTGCTTCATGTCCCTGGAACAGATGCTGAAAACTCTTCTGGAAAGGGGACTGGGAGACATGGTTGACATAAAGTCTCTTGCGTCCCACATTAGTCCGTGTGTAACTGACTGGAGGAGGAGGAGGAGAATCATTGGAGAAGAAGCATTTGTCCAGGTGACAATGAGTATTATTTTCTACCCAGGATGACAAGATGAGAGAGAGCAGAGCAACTGGAGAGGAGGTAGATGGAGCGCACGAAGACTGCAGGCAGATGAAACCCGGAAGCACCGTGGCAGTATTCAGTATGGATCGTGAACTGGAGCAGGGACGCCCTTCGGAGTCTCCACTTGTGCAGATGGCCCGCAAAGCATGCTGATTTGCCTGGCTACACGTGACAGCCGAATAGTCACCATCCGGCAGAGAGGCAGATTCACTTCTGGCTCTCCCCACCCTATCAGGACCCTTCTGCTACCTCGGTACCAAAATGGGAGCCCTTTTTCCAGCGTGCTGAGAGGGACAGGACAAACTCAAATACTATAGGCTGACATCCTCACGATAGATCGAAGGCTTGGCGCCGCTGACCTATGTGCGGCATTCCGTCCTCCTCTGATCAGTCCTAACCGTGGGGTACTTCAGCGCTCACGTACTACTGCTGCACGTGTGTGCTGGCGAAGGTCAGAGGGGGGTATGACGCAAGGTACCAGCTCCATCAGCACAACCAAATCCGTGGAGATGCACTGAATCAGCAGCTTTCCTTCATACCGCCATAGTGACGAAGACAGGGCGTCGCAGACAGCATGCAGCATGCAGCAAGGACCACCTGCAGCGAGTCCCTAAACCAACAGGTGGTTGGCCTACTTGGACAGCACTCTGCCATCCTCGAGCCCTTCCACACGTTAGAAGATCCCAGCTGAGGACTACTGGGCAGCCAAACTGTGAACACAGTTGTTGGTCTCTGCAAACTTTCCGGGACTTTGCAGACATCTTAGAAGAGCAGCATGCTCCTGCGCCCTAGCGGGCCCAGAAGGTGTGGCATCGGAGGAGAGCGATGTGTGTTTCATTGCGGCGGGGGCCATCCATTACCCTCAAGGAAGAACCCGCTTGTCCACAGGCCTAAAGTTGTTGGAACGCACTGTCCATTGAGTCTCAGATGACTTCCGACGTTGATCGGCCAGGATTTCCACACACCCAATGTCCTTTAGGCGTCAGTACTTACACTCGGCCATGACGCCTATGCCACTGCGCAACACTGTGACAGAAATGAACCATGGTTCAAACTACCCTGCCTAGGCCACTCTATCTCGCTGATGCGACCACCGCGCTCTGATCACCACACATCACCTGCTGACAGTGTCTGTTCATATGCTCCATCGTGCCTACCACCATCTTTACGCATGTGTGGTATCATGGGTTACTTATAGCCACCCTACTCTTCCCTCTACTACCACAATGTGCCACTCCATGACCTCATTGCTGCTGCTGCTGTTGAGCCTGGTGCCGTTAGCCATCCACACGTGATCTAGTCCATTGTGCCACTTCTCTACCCCATGCTGTTTGCAGCCGACACATCCACTCTCTACTGTCATTGTGCCAAACTGGAACGAACTGTCTGGCGCTACTACTGTTCTACCACCTCCAGAATTTGTTCACTTAATGTGTTAGCCACAGCTGGTCGATGATCCTCGAGAGCGTACAGCCCTGCTTCTGGTCTTAGGCTGCCGTGTGACCTCACACTGGTCCATTGTGAGTCACTCGTTGAACACACCTGACTCCAGTGTTTTTTTCCACCTCCATGAAGATTCATTGATTGCCACTCCTTCTGACCTCATTCGCTGCGTTTGGAGTGTCCGTTGACCTCCCTCTGCTGTTGCACTCTGATGCACCACCTGTTGGGCCTACCTACTGAGTTTTGCACCTCCAGAATGTCAATTGTGCCACTGACCTGACCTCATGCTCTGCAATAGATGGCTACGCTGCCTTAACCACTACACACTCTGCTATCCACCTGATGATGCCTACCCTGAGCCCTCACCATGGTTTTTTCACCAGCATTCGGCTCAATGACACCTTTATCACGCTACATTCCCGCTTGAAGTTTTTTTAGGGAACTGGCCATCCACGCCCCTCAGTTTTGCTCCCAACCGTCCCAACACCTCACATGCCACCCACACACCCCGCAACACTGCCAACACGCGCTGAAAGCGACAATTTTATACAGTGATGCGATTCTAAGAGCGCGGACCAGTCATATGCGACTGTCATACTAAAACCCCCACCAAATTCGTAATGAAGACCAAACAAGCCTCCCTCTTCATTTTAGAAGCATGCACAACGTTCTAACACACAACCCAGGCAGGCTCTGTGCAGCCGGAAATAGCTGTTTTTTATGCATTCGTCCCGTAAGTATTCAGAACCGAAACAAAATACATTGACGGCTCAATCTCGTACGAAGTCAGCGGAAACACATAGCCTGATTTTGATGAGAACTTCGCCTCGACTATTCATGCATCTATAATAATAGAACCTAGGTACTATAGTGACACATCTAATAATAGACAAGTTTATCAGAATAGGTACAAAGTAAACAAAAATTTTCATCTAGCAATCAGTGAACTTAAATATTTTCCCCCCAAAAGTACAACTTGTTCTGAAAGTTCTGTTACAAGGTGATCCCATACAAATAGTGTCACTGATACTAAACGACTGTTTAGAAATGCCAAGTGACAGAAACGCCCCAGCGATTGCTATAGAGGGCAAAATACAAAAAAAAAACTTCTTGAGTTGCAATACATTCCAGGTGTTCAAGCTTAAGGGGTTAATCACTAACCCATCAAAATCACTATACTCACGTTCCTACTCAAGGAAAAACTTATCCTAAGCATCGTCCAAAACCAGAGTGATTGCCCTGAATAAGGGCGAACCCGTGTACCCCGGGAGCGTTAGCCTAAGTCTGAATCTCATAAAGGGCCCCTAGTATGAAAAAGAAAACTCATCCTGGTCGCACTACCAACCCAAATACTCTTGAATCAACCGAAAGTACACACAGTAAAAATGTATTAGAATGGAGACCGTGCGGTCGATCACACAATGTTTCTGTGTACATTTAGGTATTTGTCGAGGGTCTGGTGAAAGACTAACATAGCATTCACCAGACTGGTGGATATTTTAATTAGGTTTATAGTTCAATGATTCATCATAGACAGTAGCAATAAATTTGCGGTTCGCTTTAATACTGTAGCTGACGACAAATAATGAGAACTGAGCCCTACAGCTACGTTTAACGGGTAATTCAGTAGCTCTCATGAAGTGACAGAAAACTATGCAGTATGTTAAACGGCCTCTCCCCGACGCATACACCTTCGTAGATGGATTTCCCATATCAAGGAACGTAGTGGATCTCTCATCTACACCCAAAAAAGGACGGATCTAGACAGAACTAGTTCCTGGTCTATTTGAACATCCACAATCTCTCAGTGACACCACTGAGCTACTGCTACAGACAGGTGTATTATTATTATTGTGGTTTGATTTACAGTGAAGGTTTTGGAGTGTATGTCACACTTGGGTGAAATTGGGGGGGGGGGGGTGGGGGGTGGGGCTGTTAAATACATCATCAGCAATGTGGTGATTTGCAAATCCATTCTTGAAAGTGGATGACTTTATTGGTTACTGGGAAGTTATTGGGGGGGTGAAAAATGGAATGGGGGGAGGGATGAAAGGGGAGAGGGGGGGGGGGGGGGGGGGGGAGTTATATAAAAAATATAAGGGGTGAGGGGCTTATGTATATTGTCTTATCTTTTGGTTGGGTTTGGAGGCGCCACAAAAGTGTTTGAGTTGCAATGTGTCTCAGGTAGCACACTAATAAAGTAATTGGCAGTTTCTGCTCTGGTCGTGTGCATGAGTTAATTGCAAATTTTTAAAAAATTAAAATGCAATACGTACTGCGTTTGAATATGTTCTCTATGGTGGGGTGGGGGGGTCACTTTCTGGTTCTGGAGGTATGGATTAAATCTATTTTTCTAACCACATTGTGCTTAACTGTATGGTTCCACATAGGACAATTACATTTGTGTTTGTGTTTTAGTTTTGTGAGTATTTTGTTAGAGAGTATTTCGTTCTTTTGGTTGTATATGTTTTTGGGGGTGAAGGCTATAAATTACATGCGGGCTTGGAACTTTCCCTCACAAAAAGTATATTTAGTATTGATGAAATTTAACATATTTTTATGTCATGTTTGCAGATACAGACTAGTGAGAAACAATGAAGACTGCGGTCCTGATACGTCCGCTGGATGAGAAGGTACCCGAGCGATCCTCTCCCCCCAAGGAGGCGAACCATCCACCCCTTCGCTGAAGAGCTGATGTTCCTCAGCCTCCAACGAACAGCGCAGGACGGAGGTTTTTTTTTGTTTGTTTTTTTTTTCATACCTGTGCAATTTGGCTATAGCTATGTGACTTTTATATTTAAAAACAGAGCACTAATTTTTACTACAGGTTTCCTATTTTTTTTAGTTACATCGCAACCTAGCCCTCCGAGCTGGTCGGATTGGCCAGCCTGCCCGGAGTGGAACTATCACTGGGGGACAGAGGGAACGGCGACCCGCGAGTGCGTCCAGCGGCGTGCGGAGGGAGCGAATAACATCGCGGGATCCTAGGTAGGGGTTGAGTTGTTTGGGGAGGCCGGCGAAGCGGATGGACAACCCAAGTGTCTGTGGGGGGCAGTGGCCCAACAAGCGCACTGGCAACACACATGCATGCTGGCTCGCAGCCCCCCCCCCTCTGCCTCACCCCAAACTCATGCTCCCCGCCAACGCCCCCTGCCCTCACCCCTTCCAGCGTTGCGGGAGCGTGGCCCGGAGCGGTGCGATTTCGAGTACCTGTGTGGGGGCGTCGCGTCAGAACCTGCTCTCCTAGGAACAACCTCCACCCTGCAGTTGGCGAGCTTATGCTATATACCGGCAAGGGCGAGGTGCTAGCGTTTGTTGTATTTTATTAAGTATAGATTTTTTTTTACTTATAATTTAAATTTTATAGCTTACTAATTTTTTTTTTATTTTTGTAGTGGTCACTATTTTCTTTTATTTGTTCTTATAATAGGTCACTTCTCTTTACTTTTCTTTTATTTACTATTTTTTATATATTTGATTTTTTTTTTTGTTTTTTACTTTATTGTTGATTTTTCTTTTGAATAATTATGCAGATTTTTCAAATACTTCTTCATTTTTTTAACGGTCTTTTTTTCCGGTTGAAGAACTCTTTTTTATTTTTTTTTTTTTTTTTGGGAGCCTTCTGCCATTTGCTGCTCCGTGTGCGCCGGTATGAATGTCCTTGATCCCGGCCATGGTACAGCCTACGCCGCCGGAACAACCACATGGCCAGATTCCTTCCGGGACCTGGCCCACCTCGTACCGGTGGTATTGTGGGTCTCCGGACCAGCCTCCTCCCTTGGACACCTACAGAATTCCCCTGCACTCCCCGTTCCCCGCCCCCCGAGCCTTATTTTTCTGTCCCGTCCCCTCCACAGCCCCCCCCCCCCCACCTCCACCCACCCAAAACCTCTGCCCATCCCACTGCTGGTCGTTTCCAAGAACATCTTATGGGACCTCACCATCCCTCACAGCCCAGCAGTTGGATTTACTAACTGAGTTTTACAGACCCCTCATCCACCAACGTCTGATCCTTTCCCATGAATTCCCCTCTTTTTATTCCAAATATTAATTTTTTTTTTTGTGGGGTACTGGTGCGTTTGAGGGGGTGGGGGAGAGATTTGTATAAAGTTATTACAAATTTTTATTAATGGGTTTTTTTGTTATATGGGTGAGTGGTGTGGGTGGGGGGGTAGTTTTAAAAATTTTTTATAAATAAATTGGCTATTGTTTACATTTAATATTGTCTTATGTTTTTTTTTTACGCATTACCTTAGCTTTCACTGTTTTAGTTAGAATTAAATGCATCATAATTTTACTTCTTAAATTTGGGGGGTCAGTTAAAATATACTTTAGTACATTTTTAATATGCATAACAGCCAATAAATGAAATGTGTTAGATGATCCAAATTTAAATTTTACAAAAAAGTAACCCCCAGATAACCAATCAGGGATGTCCACGGTGTCAACCGAGCAGAAGCTTCCCTCAGCTATTTCCTCTTGCAGAATGGCATAGGAAGCACTGTGCGGTTGCCAAGGCCACTCAGACAGTTTAAACTCGATGCCCCGGGTTACAGACATTAAAAAATCAAACACATCACAACAAATTCCAAATTACATAACATTAAGAAATAATCAAAAAATACAAGCAATGTCAAAAGCACACCAAATTCAAATTTTATTTGTGTGCCCAAAAAATAAATTCTTTACTTGAACATGGCATTTAGAAACTACAGGAGTCCGCCCAAAGACAACCTGTAGCATGGCCAGAACATTGCAGGAACAGAACATTGCAGGGAGCCTGAAAGTTGTCAGGACGCCGTGCAGCCGTAGCAGGATCCGCTTTTGGAGAATGTGCACAACAGCCACAGTTGTGAGAGCGGTGTTGCAGTGGGCTAGCATGAGTCCGCTTTTGGAGAATGCAGCAACAGCCGGAGCTGTCAGGAGCGGCGTGCGCAGAAGCAGGGTCCGCTTTTGGAGAATGCAGCAACAGCCGAATGTCAGGGAGCTGGCGTGTCAGCCGAAGCAGGAGTCCGCTTTTGAGATGCACCAACAGCCACAGTTGCGTCCATGGAGCGGCGTGCATCAGAACAGGAGATCCGCTTTTTGTGAGAAGCAGCAACAGCCGTAGATGATCAGGAGCGGCGTTCAGCAGAAGCAGGAGTCCTGTGTCCTGCACAAGCTTGTCCCCGAAGGCCTTGACCGTAGGAGAATCCATGCCACGTAAAGAGTGCTGACTAGAGTCCAGTCCAAATTGCCGTGGCACTCTGTCTTCGGGGGACAAAAAATAGCTTGCGTAGGTTTCTCGCACCCCTGGCACCCTCGGCTCTGGATGGGTGGCCGAGGCTCCCAGGTGGATGGAGATGCACCAAAAAACACAGCCCTGTGGTTCACCAATTCCATGTTCAGACCATCAAGTCCCGAACATAGTTTGTGGAGAACACAGGCTTGCTTTGGATGACTTACCATCCACCGTGAGGCTCATCCACCGAATGGGCATGGTGAAGACCCCCCACTTGCTAGCCATGATCCCGAAGGCGCACACGCAACGTGCCCCTGCCCCCGGCTCAGCCTCGTGTTAAAAACTCTCCTCCGTACATCCAGTCCCCTTCGTGGGTATGGCCGAGCAGGTTGCACATCAATGTAAGGCTTCATCACCTACCAAGGACGAAGGGGAACTGATCTGTGTGGGAACCCCGGGAAGAGGTTTTGGTGGGTAGAGTCCTTTGCTCTTGCGCACTTGCCTCCCAAACTGCGAGTTCAGCACTGCCCGGAGTCCCCAGTACTTCCATAGGCGACGACTTCGGATCGGCAACAAACTTGACTGTTGCATCCAGCCACCGCAATCAGGACCACAGAAAAGCTACTTTTTGTAATTGAAGTACATGGTTCCTGATTGCGGTGGCTGCTGCACACTATATGCTTCCCGTCGACGGCGCCTAAGCCAGTTGGGAATTTGGTGCCACGTGATTTGAAAGCCTCTGCAACCTGCAGCCAAAATCTCCGGGGTCGGGCTTGGCATCGAGATGGGCTGCAAAATTGCAGCCAGAACAAGTGTGCATGTGCACCTCACAATTCCGGATATGGTGTGTAAGAATGTTAACCACCCGGTAAAAAAAAAAAACTTTGGAGTGTGCCAGGGCGATGCCTAACTCTCTCCCTGTTTCCAAGAAATCCTGTAAAAAAAAAAAAAAAAAAAAAAAAAAAGGTGTTTAGGAAATTTAACTAAAAAAAAACATTATTTGTTTTTTTGTGTGAGAAGCAGTTGGGACTGATTACACACACTTTGCGGTACGGTTCTTTGTGTTGGAAAGTTAGAATTTTTTTTTTGGGGAACTACATGCAGTTCTAACTGAATCAAGTTCCCAAAAAAATTAAACTTTTTTTAGCTTAGCCGCAACGTTAGACAGTCAGTGCGTTCCGCTGGGAGAGATGGATTTGTTCCTCATGTTGGTGACCTCCTTTGGTGGCAGGTCATACGATTTCAACCAAACGTATCAAAAGGCCGCTCCGGGGACAAACTGCCACAAATTCATTGGAACTTAGCTGGAAATGTGGTGGGAAAAACAATATTTTTTAGCCATTTCAACTTCCTCCCCAGACATAGATGTCTGCACCAACACCGCTCCTGTCTTCTTTCCCCCGCCTTTTTCGATTGAAAGCCCCTCGCTGGTAGTGGTCCACTCTCCCCTCTAGTCGTGCTCAATTGTCATTTATCCCATATTAATGGTACTCGTTTTATGACTTATGTAATGTATGGTAACCCCCTCGAATGGTACAGCACCCTGGAATCAATGGCGCTTAAAATAAATAATAATAAAGTAGCATATCAATATTGAAAATATAAATCGACGAATATACTATATTTTTTAACTATCTATAGTTAACACAATTGCCCAAAAAAATTACTTTTTACAAAACTTTTAGGCCATGAAATCAAATTTGCCTATCCTTAGTTTCATCAGCTTGCCTATATGCCCCCTCATATCTCAGTTCTTGATGGGTGCACCCAATATATAGTTGTGGCGTTTTTGCCTTTCTTTTTCTAAAAAAAAATGGAAACAAGAATTTTACTTTAATTTTTTCAGTCACTAATCATTTTTTTTAAACAGTCACAGCACAGTCCCCCAAAACATCACTTTGACCACATTGAACACCTAAACTAGAGTCCCCTAAAAACAAAACAGAAAAAAGCTTTAAAAACCCTTAACACCAACAGCTAAGTACCCTAAAAACAGAAACATGAAAAAAAATGAACTTTAAAACAGTACCCCTAACAGCTAGATACCCTCAAACAGTAAATAAAAAAAAAAAATCACATTAAATACCCAACAGAGATGCAGTATAACAGTAACTACGGAGAAATAACACCCATTTGCCCACATTAAACAATAACCACAGTGCAGATAAAGGTAAAACCACAGATTACATCCCCCAGACCCCCATACCAGTAAAATCCTCAGTAAAATAGTAACATCCACAGTACACCCAATGAAACCTAACCATAAAAGCCACAGTGCCCCAAATACACATTGCCCCAACGGAAAAAAAAATGCATTACATTACTACATTACAGAATGAAAAGTTACCTTGAGTAACAGGGACATCCACAATACACCCATTCACATGTAACAAACATATATACATATACATACGACATTAAAATACATATATGACATACATAACATCACTTTTCACATCACATCACACCAGAAAGATAGGTTACTTAGCCTCCTCTCCTGCCGACCCAGTTCATTGCAACATAGTCGGAGCCAAGCAGCCAGCTCCCTGTTGCTGAAATGAATGCTTCGGGCATTCGGATCCATAAGTTTTTAAGAAAAAAATTGTATAATCCAATCCTGGAAAGTGAAGATAATCCACAGTAAACTGGCACAGAAAGATTGCCATCTGTGTCTTTTATATCATTCATGGGTGGAGACTATTTAATGCATTATCCAATTATTATCTTGTAATTTTTATCTAGGGGGGGACAAGGTCCATAAAGCTTTTTTATCGGCTGATTTGAAAATAAATTAATCTCTTCAAAGAAAAATATGGGTGCTGATAGGTTACTTTAAAAAATACTAGTGTATTCATTGGATGTCTAGAATAAATCCGTCGCGAAAATATGGCCTGAAATCCGCCGCAAATACGCGTCCAATAAGTGCACATTCGCGACGGATTTCGCACCAGATTTCCTGGCACAGCTCTAAACGGATTTCAGCCGTATTTGCGGATCGTCAATCCGTTAGCAAATATGCAGCGAAATAAGCCGTGTGAACGAGGCCTTAATCTTTTTCCATGAATCAGTAATACAAATGGCCTTTTTTGTAATAATATACAGTGGGTATGGAAAGTTTTCAGACACCTTTAAATTTTTCACTCTGTTTCATTGCTGCCATTTAGTAAGATCAAAAAAGTGCAAATTTATCAAACCATTAAAACTGAACTATCACATGGTCATATGTATTCAGACCCTTTGTTGTGACACTCATATTTAACTCGCATGCTGTCCATTTCCTTTTGATCCTTCTTGAGATGGTTCTACTACTTCATTGGAGTCCAGCTGTGTTTAATTGAACTGATTGGACTTGATTAGATAAGGCACACATCCATCTATATAAGACCTCACAGTGCATGTCAGAGCACATGATGTCTAAGGATCTGCCCAAAGAGCTCCGAGACAGAATTGTGGCAAGGCACAGATCTGGCCACTGTTACAAAAGAATTTCTGCAGCACTCCAAGTTCCTAAGAGCACAGTGGCCTCCATAATCCTTAAAGGGGTTGTCTCACTACATTGATCTTAAATCAGTCCTGTTTTCTTGGTTTCACTTTGAATTCAGGGGTGTGTTAACTGGCTACCACTAGGCTGCAGTAGAAGCCAGGTCTGTAGCTATAGCAACCAGTACCGGCAGCCTATCAAGATAGGTTACTATAGCTACAGATTGACCTGAGGAGCTGATGCAGCCCATACAAGAGGTGATATATAGGAATAGGTAGGACACTGTTAATGGACATATATTGCAAAATGACTTGTTTTTGAAAGATCTTTAATATAAAAAGCAATCCTTGTAGTGAGACAACCCCTTTAAATGGAAAGAAGTTTGGGGATGAAACCCCAACTCTTCCTTGACCTGGCCATCCAGCCAAACTAAGCAATCATGGGAGAAGAGCCTTGGTGAGAGAGGTAAAGAAGAACCCCAAGATCACCATGGTTGAGCTCCAGAGATGCAGTAGAGAGATGGGAGAAAGTTCCACAAAGTCAACTATCACTGCAGCCCTCCACCAGTCGGGGCTTTATGGCAGAGTGTGCCGACGGAAGCCTCTCCTCAATGCAAGACATATGAAAGCCCGCATACAGTTTGCAAAAAAAAAAACACATGAAGAACTCCCAGACTAGGAGAAATAAGATTCTGTCGTCTGATGAGATGAAGATTGAACTTTTTGGTGTTAATTCTAAGCGGTATGTGTGGAGAAAACCAGGCACTGCTTATCACATGCCCAATACAAACCCAACAGTGAAACATGGTGGTGGCGGCATCATGCTATGGGGGTGTGTGGTGTATAATGCAATGTATAGAAAAATGAGAGAGAGAAAAAGCACAGATGCTTGCCTCAGTGCTACAATGCTTTTCTTCGTTCAATACTGTAAATTCCTCCATAAAGCTTCTACTTCTGAGAGTGGGTGTATGGGAGCAGTAGGATCTCTTGTTCTGTATGGCAGATGCATCAAAAACACCTACCCTCCTCGCAGTCTGTTGCTGAGATCACGTAAAACTGACAGAAAAGGAGCCGGCAGAGAGGGAAATGTAAGGTCCAAATAAACACTCGTAGTACATGAGGGATAATACGAACACTGAACCATTGAAAAGCAATGGGATATGAGTTGCCTGCCACTAAACTGCTTCTTGCGGTTAAGTCACTGGGGCACATTTATCCTGACAATTGCACCAGAATTCTGGCACAGTTTGTGCCAATTTACTGCCGGTGTAAAGCACTACTGTGCTTTACACCACAATTAAGTGCTTTAGACAGTTCCTAGACACCTCTATGCTTTGTCTGACAAAAGGGAAGTGACTCCTGTTAAAGGAGTGTGCCTTAGTGACAGGGGGCGCAGCTTAGGGTGCAACGCCATGTACTAAAATTTGACACAATCAAGTTTCCTAAATTAAGCCAACTAATAGAAAATGTAAACTTTAGTCTTATCATGCGCTGTAACTATTAACACTTTGATAAAAGTAGCACATTTTAAGACTGTCTACACTAAGTTTACCCAAAGTATTAGACAGTACTTGATAAACCTGCCCCATTATGTTTTTCTTTATTCAACCTTAACCACAATTTGGGCTCAA
>JAODAL010046960.1:0-30398 GCA_025379985.1 Phyllomedusa bahiana | reverse complement strand
GTGTTTCGGGGGGGGGTTTGTGCGTGGAGACAACCTCAGGGTTCTAAGTGCACATTTTTGATCAAAACTGCATGGGCCCATCCACCATGACAGGGTGACCTCCGCTCAGACAGGTACCTACACTATAGGGGCTGTTTGCAGGACGAACGGGACCCTTTGTGGTGGTATCTTCACCACGTCTCACGCAGACGTAACACACATCAGATCTATCGTTCATAGAAATGTATTGTTCTTACACTGAGTGGCTGATCCTGACGTCTCTGATCCCGGCCCCTATTTACTGCTTATAGAGCCAGCAATCGTCTGATGTTTTCTTCACATTATCTGGTTTACATGGAAACAGCAGGGGCCCCAGGAGACCAGCACATCACACAGAGAAGACAGGAGCGGGGCCGCAGATCCCAAGCACCTACCTATAAACAGCAATGGGGGGTATAGGAGTGATAATAGAGGAAACGGGGAGAAAGGACTCACCCCTGGGTACAGCGCACCAGCACAGTGTCATCTCCTTCCTCCTCCGCTCTCTTTAGCAGCAAGGGTTAAATGTATTTTTTTTTTATTTGCTTTTGTGATATAAAGTAATTACAAGGGGCGACATGTATGATTTTTGGGGCCAGGGCACCATTTTTTTCTGCACATTAGTAGTGTAGAAGGCACCTGAATCTCTGAACCTGTTCTACTGCGGGTCATAGATTTAGAGCTTTCTAGCTACAAAGCGACACTTCTGGCTCAGGTAATCCTCTTGTAAAGTGCTCTCCCTGTTCCAGCAGTAATGGCCGGGATTTGCTGCACTGAAGCTATAAATATGCAGCTTTGTACGGTTATAGTGCGCCGCCTCACGCCCCCCCCCCCCCCCGAAATCAAAGTGCCGCGGACGCTCTCCAGTGCCTCTGATACTGGAGTGCGCCTGGTTACAAATAGAGTGAACCAGGCTGCTCTAGTCTTACAGCTGAAAGGACGCCAGACTTCAACATGAGGTGCGACAGAAGATGCTGGTTGGTCCCAGTCTAATGTGACTGGGAAAGTTATGAAAGTTATGAAAGTTATGAAAGATTCTAGGAGAGTGAGGAAGATGTAATAGTGTTAGAAGAGTAAACTCCCAGCTATAGGCCTGGAAAATATCCAGAGGAACAAATGGAAGAAACAGGAGTCCGTGTCTGTGACTGAAGTGTAAAAAATCACTGGATGAAATGGGATTAATGTGTAGAAAAGCCAAAATAGAAACCAGAGAAAACAAGGTGAAGAGACACCATCATGGAGGAGAGTGGCATCTGCACTGGCCAAGGCGATGACGTGGGAGCTTGTGTCTGGTTCTGATGAAATAAATAGGGACGGTAAAGATACATTTCCATCATCTATGATCTGGGGCTGCAGGTAACGGGGCAGGGGAGCTGCATCATGAGCTCAGCAGTCAGTGCACAGCGAGGCTCAGACATTGTGGACCCCTCTTCTATCATCTATGATCTGGGGCTGCAGGTAACGGGGCAGGGAGGCTGCATCATGAGCTCAGCAGTCAGTGCACAGCGAGGCTCAGACATTGTGGACCTTTCCTTCCATCACCTATGATCTGGGGCTGCAGGTAACAGGGCAGGGGAGATGTAGATATGAGCTCAGCAGTCAGTGCACAGCGAGGCTCAGACATTGTGGACACCACTTCCATCATCTATGATCTGGGGCTGCAGGTAACGGGGCAGGGGAGGTGCAGTCATGAGCTCAGCAGTCAGTGCACAGCGAGGCTCAGACATTGTGGACCTTCTCCCATCATTTATGATCGGGGCTGCAGGTAAGGGGCAGGGGAGATGCAGTTATGAGCTCAGCAGTCAGTGCACAGCGAGGCTCAGACATTGTGGACCCTTCTCCTTCCATCATCTATGATCTGGGGCTGCAGGTACTGGGGCAGGGGAGGTGCAGTCATGAGCTCAGCAGTCAGTGCACAGCGAGGCTCAGACATTGTGGACACTTCTCCCATCATTTATGATCTGGGCTGCAGGTAATGGCAGGGAGCATGCAGTCATGAGCTCAGCGTCAGTGCACAGCGGGCTAGACATTGTGACCTTCTTCATCCTCTAGATCTGGGCTGCAGGAGGGGCGGGGGTGGTGCAGTCATGAGCTCAGCAGTCAGTGCACAGCGTGGCTCAGAAATTGTGGACCCTTCTTCCATCATTTATGATCTGGGGCTGCAGGTAATGGGGCGGGGGAGGTGCAGTCATGAGCTCAGCAGTCAGTGCACAGCGAGGCTCAGAAATTGTGGACCCTTCTTCCATCATTTATGATCTGGGGCTGCAGGTAATGGGGCAGGGGAGAGTGCAGTATGAGCTCAGCAGTCAGTGCACAGCGAGGCTCAGACATTGTGGACCCTTCTACCATCTCTATGATCTGGGTGCAGTAAGGGCGGGGGAGGTGCATCATGAGCTCAGCAGTCAGTGAAGCGAGGCTAAAATTGTGGACCCTTTTCCATCCTTATGATCGGGGGCTGGGGTATGGGGGGGGGGGGAGGTGGAGCATGAGCTCAGCAGTCAGTGCACAGCGAGGCTCAGAATTGTGGCCCCTTTTTCTCATCATTTATGACTGGGGCTGCAGGTCTGGGGGGGGGGTGTAGTCAGAGCTAGGTCTGCACACGGGGTCAGAAATTGGGCCCCCTTCTTCCTCATCTATGTTTGGGGGCTGCGGGTAACGGGGGGGGGAGGTGCAGTCATGAAGCCGCAGCAGTGCACAGCAGGTCAGAAATTGTGGACTCTTTTCCATAACTTGATTGGGGTGCAGGAAAGGGGGGCGGGGGAGGTGCATGATGAGCTCAGCAGTCAGTGCACAGCGAGGCTCAGAAATTGTGGACCCTTTTTCCTCCTTATGATCTGGGTCAGGAAAAGGGGCAGGGGAGGTGAGCATGACCAGCGTAGTCACAGCGAGGCCAGAATTGTGGCCCCTTCTTCCTCCTTGTTTGGGGGCTGGGGGTAGGGGGGGGGAGGTGTAGAGCCAGCAGTCAGTCACAGCGGGCTCAGAAATTGTGGCCCCTTCTTACATCTATGATTGGGGCTGGGGTAATGGGGGGGGGGTGCTGATGAGCCAGAAAGTCAGTGCACACGGGGTTTAACTTTGTGGACCCTTCTCCCTCCATCCATAGGTGATTGTCATTTTTCACAATGATGATGTCACAGACTAACGAGGGTTAAAGCTTTAGGGACGACATATTGGCTCGGTGACCGGACTGCAGACCGTCCGCAGTGCGATCCGATAAGAAATGTATGGTCCATGACAAGGCCCTGTCCTGAGACGCTGCTCCATCACTGGTCTGCCGGCAGCTGGAAGCAGCTGATGTAGAATATTGTTCATCATCGGTGACGTCCGAGCCGCAGAGGATTCAGTGTCAGGAAAGCCGAGACGGAGAAGAACAGAATCATGGGAATCTGTCGTCGTTGATTCCACAATTTTTTCCTCTCGATCTGGAGAAACATCTGCTGGTGCTTCCTCTGCTTTCATGTGTGTGAGGTGCAGATTATTCACATTGCACCGAGCTCTAGCCTCATAGCTCTTCAATATGGCCGTGTGAATAGCAATGGTAAAAAATGCAGTATTATCAGCATCTATTGCAGAAAGAGAGTCTCAAGCTTAAAGCGGTTGAGAGCTCCGGTCGAGTTACGCCTAAGTCCCATCCCCGGTCGTAATCGGGAACACACATCTGAGGGAGATGGAGGAAACAGGTCGCGGACGGGAGCGCGCATGGGAGAGAGTGACAGGTGCGACGTATGCGTGCGGGGTTGGTCACTGACAGCAATCAGAGGTAGGTGTGACGTATGCGTGCGGGGTTGGTCACTGACAGCAAGCAGAGGTAGGTGCGTCGTTTGCGTGCGGGGTTTGTGACTCGTGACAGCAATCAGTGGTAGGTGCGACGTATGCGTGCGGGGTTGGTCACTGACAGCAATCAGAGGTAGGTGCGACGTATGCGTGCGGGGTTTGTCATTAACAGCAAGCAGAGGTAGGTGCAAAGTATGCATGCGGGGTTGGTCACTGACAGCAAGCAGTGGTAGGTGCTACGAATGCGTGCGGTGTTGGTCACTGACAGCAAGCAGTGGTAGGTGTGATGTATGCGTGCGGTGTTGGTCCCTGACAGCAAGCAGTGGTAGGGGGGATGTATGCGTGCGGTGTTGGTCACTGACAGCAAGCAGTGGTAGGGGAGACGTATGCGGGTTGGTCAATGACAGCAATCAGTGGTAGGTGTGATGTATGTGAGCGGGGTTTGTCACTTACAGCGATCAGAGGTCCTGCAGCAGAGAGAGAGAGATCTTGTGCAGTCCCATGTAAACACAAACAGTTATAGCGTATAGTTTTGTTCTGCAGATCTGTAGAGTTCAGAGGTGTAATAATCTGCGGGATATATCACTGTGTGTGAGAGAGAGAGAGAAAACAGGAATCACCCATCTTTCCCAGAGTCCTGAATGTCAAATGCCCATTCTAGTTACAAAGTATGTAGAGAGAGTGAGAAATGTAGATATACACTAGAAGTTGCACTTAGCTTTTCACTTCCAACGACAGCTGAGAACCTTTCCCTTCCCCCAGCTCACACAGAATGAATTCTCATGTGCAAACTTTGGGGTGTGTCTGCAGAGAGAGAAGATACACCCTGCTGGGAGGAGAAACACGCCCTTCCATTTCACAAGCTCTGCTTGGCAACCAGTATAAATGGCTGCCAAATGCTGGAATGAGACAACCCTGTTAAGAAGTACAGTTATAGAGCCAGAAAGTTACGTGTGTGTGTGTGGGGGAGGGGGGGGGGGCAGAAAAGTCAGGCTGATGGAAATTTCGGCCATCTTGTCTGCATTTAAAAACTGCAAACTTTAATCCCATTTCTTCTATAGAGACCACGAGAAGATCTTTTAAAGAATTGAATATCCATGACAGTAGTGATACATCCCGGACTTCTTGTAGGTGCAGCTCAGGGTTATGAGACTGGGGTGACACTTTGGAGTGATATTTCCTTTGACGTGTGGACAAACCTGCCTTATACCTGTCATCTAAAGGTAGAACACATAGGGAGTCACTTTGTCCCCCCACTTCACCCTCCCACCCACACATACACACTCAGTCCCAGCCATGGATTTTCTCCGTGCAGGTTTTACCACACATGAAGTCCTACGTTCATATTCCTTGTCTGCAACACAACTTGGTCACCAATTCATCCCAGTGCAAAGAAATAGTGTTACCATTAGAACATATAGGGGTGTCGTATCTCATAAAACGCAGAGCAACCAGCGGCAACGGTGAACACATCCGTCACTGTATTAAAGAGGTCGTCTCACTACAGGGATCAGTGCTGTTTTTTATGTTAAAGATCTTGCAAACTCAAGTCACTTTGCAATATATGTCCATTAACAGTGTCCTACCTATTCCTAGATATCCCCTCTTGTATGGGCTGCATCAGCTCCTCAGGTCACTATAGCTACAGACCTGTTCAATCTCTCCTGCTAGGCTGCCAACACTGGTCACTATAGCTACAGACCTGTTCATTCTCTCCTGATAGGCTGCCAGCACTGGTTGCTATAGCTACAGACCTGTTTGATCTCTCCTGATAGGCTGCCAACACTGGTCGCTATAGCTACACACCTGTGTGATCTCTCCTGATAGGCTGCTGGCATTGGTTGCTATAGCTACAGACCTGTTTGATCTCTCCTGATAGGCTGCCAGCACTGGTTGCTATGGCTAAATACCTGTTATCTCTCCTGATAGGCTGCGGCACTGGTTGCTATAGCTACAGACCGGGTTTAACTCCCAGTAAAAATAGGCTTGCAGCAGGCTGGTTGCTATAGTAAAAACCCCTGTTTTGATTCTTCCTGATAGGTGAAATATTTGCTTGTAATGCTTCACTCCTCCTGTAGAGGCGCTGCAGGTAAAATGAGCCGCTCATGATAACCTATTCTGCAAAATCTGCTGTTTTCTGGGGTCTCAGGAGCTGATTCTGACCACCATGATCTCTCATTTATATAGATATATATATAAACTTTACATAAAAAGGCCCAAAATCGTCACCCCTGAGCCCTCTGAGTGGGAAATACCATTAAAACACATCGCACTATAAATGTCCCCGGGGATTACTGCAGGATCTTCTATCACAACTGGGTCTGGAATCGGCCTAAGCACCATCTTGTTCTTGATGTCTTGCAGCAGAAATTTGGAGAAGCAGAAGACCAGGACTCGCAGGAGCTGTTCGGGTGGATTTCAGCTTTCATTAAGGATTTTCAGAATGCCTATCTGGATATCAGTGGGTCTCAGTGACTGCCCCCTGTATAAACCGTGACTGAGCCGGGACCCTCCATGGAGCCACTGTCAGAGCTAGAGGAGACTCTGCCCCATCCTCCAGGCTCCATCTATGAAGCTTCATTTTATCTCCAGAGCTCATGGTGTGAATTGTAGATAAAGTAAACACAGAGCAAAGCTGGAGGCCCAGACACCGAGGCACCGGCCCGATCACATCACATTGCTTCATTATACATGAACAGATACATACAGTGAAGGAAATAAGTATTTGACCCCTTGCTGATTGTGTAAGTTTGTCACTGATAAAGACATGACCAGTCTATAATTTTAAGGGAAGGTTAATTTAAACATCAAGAGATAGAATATCCAGAATAAAATCCAGAAAATCACATTGTATAAATGATATACATTTATTTGCATTTTGCTGAGAGGAATAAGTATTTGACCCCCTACCAACCAATAAGAGTTCTGGCTCCTACAGCCCAGTTAGACCCCTAATCACCTCGTTCCCTGCATTTACAGACGCTGTCTTACATAGTCACCTTTATAAAAGACCCCACAGACCCCAATCAGTCAGACTCTAACCTCTACAACATGGGCAAGACCAAAAAGTTTCTAAGGATGTAGGGGCAAGATCATAGACCTGCACAAAACTGGAATGGGCTACAAAACCATAAGTAAGACAACTGGGTGAGAAGGAGACGACTGTTGGTGCAATAGTAAGAAAATGGAAGAAATACAAAATGACTGTCAATCGCCATCGATCTGGGGCAAAATCTCACCTCGTGGGGGATCCTGGATCATGAGGAAGGTGAGAGATCGGCCTAAAACTTCACAGGGGTAAACGTGTTACTGATCTCAAGGCAGCTGGAACCAGTCAGCAAGAAAACCATTGGTAGCAAATTACGTCATAATGGTTTATCCTGCAGTGCCCGCAAAGTCCCCCTGATCAAGAAGGTGCATGTGCAGACCCGCCTGAAGTTTGCCAATGAACACCTGGATGATCCTGGAAGTTATTGGGAGGAGGTGCTGGAGTCAGATGAGATCAAAATTGAGCTCTTTGGCATTAACTCAACTCACCGTGTTTGGAGGAAGAGAAATGCTGCCTATGAGCCAAAGACACCGTCCCCACTGTCAAGCATGGAGGGGGAAACATTATATTTTGGGGGTGTTTCTCTGCTAAGGGCACAGGACTACTTCACCGCATCAATGGGAGAATGGATGGAGCCATGGACCGTAAAATCCTGAGTGACAACCTCCTTCCCTCCACCAGGACATTAAAAATTGGTCATGGTTGGGTCTTCTAGCAAGACAATGACTCAAAACATACAGCCAAGGCACCAAAGGAGTGGCTCAAAAAGAAGCACATTAAGGTCATGGTGTGGCCTAACCAGTCTCCAGACCTTAATCCCATAGAAAATGTATGGAGGGAGTTCAAGCTCCAAGTTGCGAAGCGACAGCCTCAAAAGCTCAATGATTTAGAGATGATCTGCAAAGAGGAGTAGAGCAAAATTCCTCCTGACCTGTGCGCAAACCTCATCATCAACTACAAGAAATGTCTGACTGCTGCGCTTGCCAACAAGGGTTTTGCCACCAAGTATTAAGTCTTGTTTGCCAGAGGGATCAAATACTTATTTCTCACTGCAAAATGCAAACAAATTTATATCATTCATACAATTTGATTTCCTGGATTTTATTTTGGATTTTCTATCTCTCAATGTCTTAAAATTATAGACTGTTCATGTCTTTGTCAGTGGGAAACTTACACAATCAGCAAGGGGTCAAATATTTTTTTTCCTTCGCTGTATATATACTAATGCTGATTATATGTACTCCACTAAAGATCTACCTACGCCATTATACCAGTATGTTTAATTTCAAGTATATACATATTTGTGTGTAATTATATTATATATATATATATATATATATATACTATATATATATATATATATAGTATATACAATTATGATGGTCATATGTACAACATAGCTATATGAGGGTTGGTTACGTCTGTCATGAGTATATACCCTATACACACTCCTTTATAGATGTAAACAACCCTCATATAACTATGTTGTACATATGACCATCATACATATATATATATATACACCAATGCTGCCCTAGAACAGACCACAAATGATATGATAAAAAATGGGCCTATGTGTATATATGTATATATCTAGATACATATATCGTATATATATCCTCCATGAAATGTGGACATACTCTATTAGTTGTATACATGCTCCATCATGTCTATGTATACCCCTTTACAGATACAACCTTCAGATACAGTGGGGGAAAAAAGTATTTAGTCAGCCACCAATTGTACAAGTTCTCCCACAGATGAGAGCGTCCTGTAATTGACATCATAGGTCGACCTCAACTATGAGAGACAAAATGAGAAAACAAATCCCGAAAATCACATTGTCTGATCTGGAAATAATTTATTTGCAAATTATGGTGGAAAATAAGTATTTGGTCCCCGACAAACAAGCAGGATTTCTGCTCTCACAGGCCTGTAAGTTCTCCTGTAAGAGGCTCCTCTGTCCTCCACTCATTACTTGTAGTAATGGAACCTGTTTGAACTTGTTATCAGTATAAAAGACACCTGTCCACAACCTCAAACAGTCACACTCCAAACTCCACTATGGTGAAGACCAAAGAGCTGTCTGAAGGACACCAGAAACAACATTACAGCCCTGCCCCAGGCTGGGAAGACTGAATCTGCAATAGGCAAGCAGCTTGGTGTGAGGAAAACAACTGTGGGAGCAATAATTAGAAAATGGAAGACATACAAGACCACTGATAATCTCCCTCCGTCTGGGACTCCAGCAAGATCTAAAAAATGGGCCTTTGTATAGTATTCCATGAAATGTCTACATACTCTCCTGTATGTATATCTGCTCCATCATATGTATATATACTCCATGAAATGTCTACATACTCTCCTGTATGTTTATCTGCTCCATCATATGTATATTTACTCCATGCAATGTCTACATACTCTCCTGTATGTATATCTGCTCCATCATATGTATATATATACTCCATGAAATGTCTACATACTCTCTTGTATGTATATCTGCTCCATCATATGTATATATACTCCATGAAATGTCTATATACTCTCCTGTATGTATATCTGCTCCATCATATGTATATATACTCCATGAAATGTCTACATCCTCTCCTGTATGTATATCTGCTCCATCATATGTATATATACTCCATGAAATGTCTACATCCTCTCCTGTATGTATATCTGCTCCATCATATGTATATTTACTCCATGCAATGTCTACATACTCTCCTGTATGTATATCTGCTCCATCATATGTATATTTACTCCACGCAATGTCTACATATTCTCCTGTATGTATATCTGCTCCATCATATATATATATATATATATATATACTTAATATATATTATATAGAATGAAATGTCTATATACTCTCCTGTATTTATATCTGCTCCATCATATATATATATATATATATATATATATATATATATATATACTCCATGAAATGTCTACATACTCTCCTGTATGTACAGTATATCTGCTCCATCATATGTATATATACTCCATTACAGATGTAAGCCCCCTTCCTGCAGCTGCTGATCCATCAAGCTTCCCTACGATGTATCCATTACCCCCTGCAGCCCCCGCTCCCACATCTCTTTTATCCTATATGTAAATTGCGCTTCCTCCAGTTACCGGGCAATGATGCAACAAAGAAACGTGTCCGCCGCCGCCGCCGTGAATACAAACGACCGCATCTCGGAGCGTAGATGAAAAGTTAACGCCGAGTGATTTACATGCGGAATCCTCCGACCGCGGGAAATGGACACATTGTAAATCCCTGCAGGTTTCATTTATTTGTTGAAGAGATCATCGTGTTTGTAATGAGCTTTGGAAAGTAAATCGTGTTCACTCGGACGCCAGAGACGCGGTTATCAGGGGCCTCACACATCCCCAACCCCAGGGCGATACCGTGTAACCGCCGAGCTGGAAATGGGGGAGTCTGGGGCAGAGAAAGGTGGAGTCGGATCTCGGGAGTCTTCTTTATGTATCATTAGAGAGGAGGAAGCTGATTTGTTAATTGTCTTTTATGATATATATATAGACACACACACACATATATATATATACACTACTCACAAACAATTTTATATATTTGGCTTTTGGTTGAAATTTCAGGATTTCTTAAACATCCACTTCTTTGACTTTCTGTGACTCTTCCAGTCACAGAGTCAAAAAATGAATCATTTTGCTGCATCATTAAAGGGGTCGTCTCATTACAAGGATCGCTCCTTTTTTGTTAAAGATCTTGCAAAAACAAGTCACTTTGCAATATGTGTCCATTAACGGTGTCCTCCCTATCCCTAGATATCCCCTCTTGTATGGGCTGCATCAGCTCCTCAGGTCGCTATAGCTACAGACCTGTTTGACCTCTCCTGATAGGCTGTCAGCACTGGACACTATAGATACAGACCTGTTTGACCTCTCCTGATAGGCTGCCAGCACTGGTTGCTATAGCTACAGACCTGTTCAATGTCTCCTGATAGGCTGCCAGCACTGGTCACTACAGCTACAGACCTGTTCTATCTCTCCTGATAGGCTGCCAGCACTGGTTGCTATAGCTACAGACCTGTTGGATCTATCCTGATAGGCTGTCAGCACTGGTCACTACAGCTACAGACCTGTTCTATCTCTCCTGATAGGCTATCAGCACTGGTTGCTATAGCTACAGACCTGTTTGATCTCTCCTGATAGGCTGCCAGGGCTAGTTGCTATAGCTACAGACCTGGCTTCTACTACAGCGTAGTGGAAGCCAGTAAACACGCCCCTGAATTCAAAGTGAAACCAAGAAAACCGGACTGAGGTAAGATGAATCAATGTAGTGGCACAACCCCTTTAAAAGGGTTGTCTCACTACAAAGATTAGTTTTCAATATGTAGGGAACGGTAAATGAAGACGTTTTCCAAATCTATTGCTTTGTTCATTTTTTTTTTTGTTGTTGTTGAGGAACTACAAATGATTTTATCACCTTCTGAGGGCTTTCAGGTTTCTCTAGTGACCGACCTGTTTGTTTGTTCTCCCCTGCTGTTTGTCTTATCTGATAGCAGGGAGTGATGTCATCACACAGGTCATGGCACAGAACTGCTGGCAGCCTGAGAGCTTGTGTGTTATCTGATATTTCAGACAAAAGACACTAATTGCTATGATTTACTTTAGCTCTGAAGCTTCTCTAGATCTGGAAGCAGGAGATTGTTTATCTAATACAGATTAATTAGCAGAAGTGTGAATACAGGAGCTTATATGCTAATTACCCGTAGCTTGACCAGGAAGTGACAGGATGCATGAATGAAAGAATGCTGCTGACTATATGAAACAATGAGATGAGACAACCTCTTTAAGACCTTTTCAGGGGTTAAACATGCCTGGAGTTGTGCAGCATTCATCATCCGGCTCCGCAGGGCATTGCTTACAATGAAGCGTTCATCAGTCTGTGATGGAGCCAGAGGACGTTCACTTCTTTGCCTTTCTGTGACTCTTCCAGTCTTTCTGTATCTGTGATACAACCTGCTGTTGACACTCTGTGACACTCTAAGCTCAGTGGCCACTTCCGTCTGAGAGCATCCTGCTTGAAGCCTGTCAATGGCAAGGTTCTGCTGATCAATTGGAAGGTGTTGTCTGCTTTCAACTGTCTATCTATCCCATATCTATCTATCTATCTATCTATCTATCTATCTATCTATCTATCTATCTATCTATCAATCTATCTATCTATCTATCTATCCATCTCTCTATCTATCTATCTATCCATCTATATCTATCTATCTATCTATCTATCTCATATCTATCTATCTATCTATCTATCTATCTCATATCTATCTATCTATCTATCTATCTATCTCATATCTATCTATCTATCTATCTATCTATCTATCTATCTATCTATCTATCTATCTCATATCTATCTATCTATCTCATATCTATCTATCTCATATCTATCTCATATCTATGTATCTATCTCATATCTACTATCTATCTATCTCATATCTATCTATCTATCTATCTATCTATCTATATATCTATCTATCTATCTATCTATCTATCTACAAGTTCTTGTTCTCATCAATGAAGTTTAACATGGAATGATTACATGTGGGGATGTTATGTAGCAGGAATAAAACATAATTGCTCATTTGTGGTGCATTAAGGCAACCTCAGCTGCAAATACAGATCTAAATGCAACTTATGTTTTGAATGAGGCTTTCTAGGAGCAGACTGGCATTGAGCGCACTACAATCCTGGTTCAATGCCGATTTTTTTTTTTTTAAGACTCAAAAATTAGTTAAAATATCTGACGAGCAGCAGTTTGTCATTTACAATATTCAAAGCCGTCAACATCAGAATTGCTGCAATTTTCTTATTATTTTTGTTAAGTTCTTTAGACGTTTTATACTTTTGTTTTTAGAATAAAGTTTTTTTTTCTGTGTGAAACAAATAGATTCTGGATTCATTGTAATTACTGGAAAACGGCTCGGAGGGTCTTTATATTTTAACCTAAGTGATGATTTTTGCCCTTGTTCTCGGAGAGTAACTCAACCCCGATATTTGGGTTCAGCACTGGAAGGGTTTGGATATTATAGGTAAGAATACACAGTGCGGTTCAGTCACATTCAAGAACTGCAGCGGCGGGGGTCGGGGCTGCACCTGTGATGGTTAAATTGTTTAATAAGTGGCCCAATGAATTTCAAGGTCAACACCAGCAAAACCACAGGAGCATTAAGGACCAATATTAACAGCCGCAGTGTTTTACTGGTGTCGACCTGCAAATTTGTGCGGCCACTTATCAAGCAATATAAACATCACAGGAGCGGCATCCTGCTGCGTCGTAGCTGCGCTGCAACCGGGATTGAAATGCGCTGTGTATTCCAAACCAAGTCATATTCCATTTAATTGGTTGGCTTTAAAGACTCTTACCAAATACATTGCTATTCTGATTTTGCTTCCTTTCAGAGTTAAAGCAGTTCTTATCTCCTGCTTCTAAACACAAGTTTCCATAGGTTACCAACCACATCTCTACACTCCCACAGTTGTCAGGATAGTGACATCAATCCCTGCTGTGTTTTATCAGCAGCACAGGAGCTTGTTTAGGTTTCTTACTCAAAAAACTTTAACCCTTTACCGCTCTGTGGCTTTCTGTCCTGCTGTTTAGAAACCTCCAGCATTAAAGTCCCTACAACACGCTCGACTAGGAATAGCAGAGCAGAAATGTCAGTTGTTACTATAAAACTGTCCACGCTCTAAGCAGGAGGTGCGAGCCTGAAGCTATAGAACTGTTCACAGCCTGAACAGGAAGTGGGAGTCTGAAGCTGTAGAACAACTCACAGCCTGAACAGTAAGTGGAAGCCTAAAGCTATAGAACCACCCACAGCCTGAACAAGAAGTGGAAGCCAGAAGCTGTAGACACACCCATATTCTGAATAAGAAGTGGGAGCCTGAAACTGTAGAACTATCCATAGTCTGAACATGAAGTGGTAGCCTGAACAGGAAGTGAGAGTCTAAAGTTGTAGAAATGACTACAGCCTGAACAGGAAGTGGGAGAGTGAAGCTGTAGAACCACTCACAGCCGGAAAAAAGTGGGAGCCTGAAGCTATAGAACTGTTCACAGCCTGAACAGGAAGTGGGAGTCTGAAGCTGTAGAACCGCCCACAGACTGAACAGGAAGAGGAATCCTGAAGCTGTAGAACCGCTCACAGCCTGAACAGGAAGTGGGAGTCTGAAGCTGTAAAACTGCCCATGACCTGAACAGGAAGTGGGAGCCTGAAGCTGTAAAACTGCCCACAGCCTGTACAGGAAGGGGTAACCTGAAGCAGTAGAAGCGCCCACAGCCTGAACAGGAAGTGGGAGTCTGAAGCTGTAGAACCATCCACAGCCTGAACAGGAAGTGGGAGCCTGAAGCTTTAGAACCACCCACAGCCTGAACAGGAAGTGGGAGCCTGAAGCTGTAGAACCACCCACAGCCTGAACAGGAAGTGGGAGCCTGAAGCAGTAGATCTGCCCACAGCCTAAATAGCAGCCGGAAGCTGGCTCTAGCTCTGTAAAACAGCATGGTAAGACAACCCTTTTAATCCAAGGGTATGAACATGGTCGCTGTGTAGCTTGGCCTTATTTGGATGTATTCTTATGGTACAAAAAAATATGAAAAAAAACCCCAAAAAATATGAAAAATCAAAACAACTTAGTACAATTCCAACTGATAGAAATGTTGGAAGTGAAATTAACCTTTTAAATGACAAATCTATCGAACATGGTAATACTTATTGATATGAAAAAAATCACAAAAAATATTGGTTTTCAATCATTGTTCAAGAATCTTTCAAGTTTGAAATATTCCTGATTTTGATACAATGTAAGTTTTCAGGGTTTTTTTGCTGTTTTTATTTTTACTAAAATCCAATTCCAATTAAAAATTATGAATTTTTTGGATTCAAGTAACAAATTTTCTTTATATTTTTTGCAAAATAAACTGTACAGGAGCAGCGTCCCATTGCTTCCTGACTATGCTGCGACCGGACTGGAATGCACCGTGTATTCCTAACCATTCTTGAGCATGGTCCCTTTATAGGTTGAACCTATTTGGATGTATTTTACGTCATCAAGAAAAGTCGCTGGATAAACACAAAACTCAACAGCAAAAAAAAATAATAAAAAAAAATAACAAAACAAATAAAAATGTATCAACAATAAAAAATAGAAAATCTCAAAAATATAAAAAAAACTGTAGCAATAATAAGCAGAAATAATTAAGATTACACAAAGATATTAAAAAAAATCTAAACAAAGCATAATTTTTTTTTTTTAGCTTAAAATGTATCATTCTAGGATAAAAAAACTTTCCAGCTGGGAATCTTTTAAGTCAAAGAGTAACATTAAAATAGTGAAATAGTAACATTTTAACTTCTAAATTTTTTCAATCATCATGAGTTATTAATGTAAAAAATATAAATTCTAAGGGGCGACATGTATGAACGGGCTTTTCGCCTGTTTTTAGGAGTAAACTGCGCCTCCCGGCCCGAATCCCCCTGTCGGACGCGGGGATTCAGTGTTAGGCGCAGCGTTCGCCACTTTCAGCTGCGCCCACATGAAGGGGCGGGCAGTGGGCGCGGTGTGGGCGGGTGTAGGCGTTCCGGGCGGGACGCGGCCCCGCTCGAAAAACTCGGGGCATGTACGATGGCGAGGTCGGCCAAAGCGCGGCGCAGTGCAGCGCTCGGCAGCTCCAAAGGGCAGACCCAGTTTTATTTGGTCTAAATGCACCGGCGGCGGCGAAGTGAAGCAGGATGGGAAACATGCGAGGAAAACAAGACGCAACGAAATCTCGGCGCCCCGCTCCGTGCAGCAGGAGTATGATTCCCGAAAAAAATCGCCTTTATAAAGGCGGAAAACATTCTCAGAAAAGAGCTCAACCCAAAAATAAAAAATTTAATAATAAAAAAATCACTTTCCAAAAATCGAGAACGGCGCAATATCAGGAATTAGGATATTGGAAATTGCCGGGAAATAAAGTAATTCCAATTCTGAAAGCATTCTCATTGGTCGGCATAAAACCAGCCAATCAGAATAGGAGCAACAGTGAACCATTAAAACCTTTGGAGAACTATTTACCAATCAGAATAGGAGCGACAGTGGCCCATTCTATTACCTATAGAGAAAATTGACCAATCATAAATTTAAAGGCGGGACAGTTCAAAATACAGTAAAAAGGCAGAAAAGAGCTGATTGGTTGAAGCGGCGGGGCTCGTCCAGCTTAGCCAATCAGAGCGCGAGCTACTTTCTCATTGAGTTCTATGGAGAAAAGAAATTCTGAGCGCACGCTCTGTGATTGGCTAAGTTAAAAAGAGGTCCGTTTTTTTGGGCCAATGGGAGAGGAGCGAACGCTCCTATGGGTTTTCTAATGCAAATCTGATATAAAACTGTACATGGCCGAAATCAAATTATAAACACAAGAAGTTGTCCCGATTGTAAAATTAAAACGAATGATAATATGGGGGTAACGAAAAAAAAAATATTAATTTAAAAAAATCATGTTTATTTCTTTATTTTCGTTGCAAACCCATAAATATTGATCCTTTGGCTAACGAAAATAAAAGAAATAACATTTATTTTTATTGAATTAATAATTTTTTTTTCGTTACCCCATATTTTCATTTCGTTTTATATACACATCGGGACCCAACTTCTGTAGTGTTATAATTTTATTTCGGCCATGTACAGTTTGATTTCAGATTGCATTAGAAAACCCATATGGACGTCGCTCGCTCTCCCATTGGTCCAAATAAACCGCCTCTTTTAACTTAGCCAGTCACAAACAGAAACTCGCTCTCAAATTTTTTTTCCCATAGAACTCTATGAGAAAGTAGCTCGGGGCTCTGATTGGCTAAACTGGACGAGCCCCGCCGCTTCAACCACTCAGTTCTTTTCTGCCTTTTTACTGTATTTTGAACTGTCCCACCTTTGAATAGATTGGTCTTTTATTTCTCCATAGGTTAGAATGGGCCACTGTCGCCTCCTATTCTGATTGGCTGGTTTAATGCCGCCCAAATTAGAAGAGCTTAAACAATTTGGGAAATTTCTGTATTTCCCGCAATTTCTCTTATTTCAATTCTTATGTAGCGCCGGTCTCGGCGACAAACGCTTTTTTTCGGGATTTAAACTGATTTATTTTTAAAAAGGGGTTCGCTTTTTTTCTGATTGTTTTTTACCTTAATCAAAAATGATTTTTTTATTCATAGTCTATGCCGCACGCGCGAGCGCCGGTTTGCATTGCGCCGTCTCCTCTAACTACAATAAAGTTCTCGGCATTTTTGGCGGGGATTCAAAGCCACCCGCAACAAGCCAATCACTCTTTTCTACATTTTTATTAAAATTTTGAACTGTCCCGCCTTTGATTTTGATTGGTCAATAGTTCTCCATAGGTTTTATGGTTAAATTTGTCGCTCCTATTCTGATTGGCCCCGGTTTATGCCGACCAATCAGAATAGTTTCAAAATTTAATTATTTTTTTTCCCCCAATTTCCCAATACCCTAATTCCTGATATTGCGCCTCTCGATTTTTGGAAAATGTTTTTTTTTTTTATTTTTTTTTTTGGGGTTTTTGGCTCTTTTCGAGAAGTTTTTCGCCTTTTTAAAAGGCAATTTTTTTTTTTCATTTAAAACTCCCACAGACATCTTTAATGATTTCTCGCTGTTCTCCAGCCTGCCCGCTTCGGAATACATGTGGGGGGCGGTCCCCACAGCGCCCATTTTCCCCGGCACTGCGCCCAAGCCCCCGCACTGTGCCCCACCACTGGCAGAGCGGGAACTTTTCCCCGCATGTAAAGGGCACCTCCTCGGTCGGCGAATTTAGGCGCGCCCCCGACTGCGCCTTGTCCCCGCCTGGTCCCCAAAAATGGCGAGGCGCGGCGGACTTTAAAGTATTATGAGGCCCCCTCGCCGACTTAAATAAAACCCAAATTTTTCCCCGGAAAACGGGCGGGAAAAGGTGCGCCCCGACGTGGCAGATCATACATTCCCCCATATTTCCAATCACTGTTCAAGAATTTCTGTAATAATCCTGAATTTGTTACAATGTATTTTTTTTATCGTTTGCTGATATTATTTTTAATAAAAATCTAATTCTGAGTAAAACCTTTTGGTAGTGGTTCCTCTGAACCACCAAAAAGCGTGGGTAAGCCAAAAACCAAGGGGGGGGAGTCTAAGTAGGTCCGGGTTTTCACCGAAGCCCCCGGCAAAGGGGGGATGGCTTCTGTGGCGGGACTACCAGGTTGTCCCCCCTGACGTAGGTGCAGCGAGGTACAGAATCGTGAAGCAGGCTCGTTTTTTTCGGGGACAGGGGAGTCAGGACAGGCGGGCAATGGTGTGGTCAAAGGGACGGGGGGCAGAAGGTACGAAAAACGTAACAAGAAAACTCAGGTCGCTTCCTTTTAAAGGCCGGGCACTATCGATTCGCAATTTTGCTAAGGAAGGGGCTTAAATAGGGTGAGCGCCGGTGAGACCAAGCACCGACGCACTGTCCCTTTAACTTTTCCTGTAGGGCCGCGTGTGCGCACTAGGGGGGCGCGTTGCCCCCCGGCCCGGAAGGCAGGAGGCCGCCCGGGACGAAAAAAAGCATGGTGAGTAATTTTGGGAAAAAGAGCTCCCGGGGTGTCCGCAGCCCAAAAGTACCGGGCTGCGGTGCCGGCCGCAGCTGGTGCGCGCGCTTGGGCGGTGTCCTGTGACCCGACACGGGGGCGAGGAAACACCCGAAACAGTCCCCCCCCTTTGGCCTCCTCCCTTTCCTGGCCCGCATAAACCAAAAAACAAGGACCCCGATCCAGGTGTTCTTCTCCGGCTCCCACAAAATTTTCCCCGGCCCAAACCCTTTTCCAGTTGACTAAAAAAATTCGTCCCCTTAACCGTCTTCATGGCCAAAATTTTTTTTGATGGCAAAAAAAAATTGGTGGATATTTCGGGAGGGGGGACCAAAAACCGAGAAAAACCTTTTGGATGGGGGGGGGGGGGGGGGGGGGGGGGGGTTTTTCAGTAGGGGGGACTGGAAGGTTTTTGGGAAAGCGCATTTTGGAGGGAGCCAACTTGTAGTTCACGGGTTTGAGGCCCCTGAGAATTTAAAAGGGCCCAAAAAAAACCGGGGATCTAGTTGTGGGGGGATTTTAAAAGGGGGAGTCCCGGGCAACAGCCAAACCTTATCCCCCGGGAAAAAAAGGGAAGAGGGGGGTCTTTTTTTTGTCGTTTTGGACCTTCATAGAGCCGGGGGCGGGAGAAAAATTGGCCGCTCCTTCCAATTGGGCGAAATGGGCGGACCAGACTATCCACTTTTGGAGGATCAGAGGGAACGGGGGGGTGAGAGGGGGTCCCTGGGGGGGAGCCCCCAAACCCCAGCGGGGAAATTAAAAAAAAAATCCACCATTGGAAATGACCGAACCAAATTCATTTTTGTCTTCAGAAATGAAGTGGCGGGATAGGTACCCAATACTTGGTTCACTTCTCCATTGCCCATTGGGAATTTTGGTGGGGGGTACCGGAAGAGAAACCCCTTTCCCCGTTTGGTTGGGGAAACAGAGGCCTCACCAAAATCTTGTAAAAGGAATTGAACTCCCCCCACCGAGACAATATGGGGGAAGTCCATGAGATGGAAGAATGTTTAAAAAAAAAAAAATTTGGGGGTCGGGACAAAAGGGAGACAGGTAAGGGAAAAAAGGGGCCATTTTGAAAAACATCAGTGACTACCCAAAAACCGTATTACCGTCAAGGGAGGCAGATCGGTGATGAAGTCCATGGCAATGGGGGGCCCCCAAAGGGCTGTTAGGAAGCAGAGGCGGAGTAAACCCGCACTTTTGAGGCGGGGTATTTTATTGGGGCACAGGTGGACAGGTTCCACGAACTCTTTACATCTTTGCGAGTTTTGGGCCCCCAGTAAAACCCGGGAGATCAACAAACAAGACTTCCGAAAAACCAACCGGGAAAGTCCAGAAATACGGGAGCAGTGGCCCCATTTCAGAATCCTTTAGGGAGTGCTGGGCGCACATACTTTTAAACCCGGGGGAGACTTTTGGAGGGCTATGGGACTGCAAAAAATCAGACTTTGGGAGTACATTTTGCCGAGGAAACCCCTTCCTCTTCTCCATTTATTGTCAGAGGAGGGGAAAGGGGCAGGCCTTGATTCTTTTCCTGGCCCAGCGGAAATGGAAAACATAATTGAACCCGGGCGAAAAAAGAACCCCCCTCGTTAGGGTGAGATTGCGCTGTCGAGGTAGGGGAAATTTTTTGTGGATTGTAAATTCCGGGATACGAAAACCCTCCGGGAGTCGCACTTTCTCCAAGCGAGCTTAAGCCAAAGCTTCTGATCCCGTGGTATAGTCCTCTCTCCGCCTGTAAAAAAATTTTTAAAAAAAAAAGAACCCCACGGTCCGAGTCTTGCCTTTGGGCCCCTTTTGGTGAGGCCGCCCCCGCCCCCACGGAAGAGGATTCTTTAAAAGAAGATTTTCCGGGTTTTAGGTCGCGACAACAAAAGGTGCAGGGGCAAATCTGCTTTCACTTGGAAAAGGCCTCTTGGGGCTGCTTGGGGCCCACAGTTTCGGGGTTGGCATGTTTTTTGGAAATAGCACAATTGTCCACAACGTCAAGAAATGGGGGTGAACTCCTTATAATTTGCAAAGCCCAAGAAAGCTCTGAAAATTCCCGGAGGGCCCGACGGGTCTGGGGCCCATTTTAAAAAAGGGGGCGGGATTTAGGGGGGTCCATCTGCAGGCCTTTGCCGAGTATAAATCTGAAAAAAGGGGTTTTTGGTGAAAAAAAACTTTTTCTAATTTGGGCAAAAAGATGGTTCTCACGCGGGGTGTTTAAAAGGAACAGGGGGCCAATGCAAATTTGGTGGGTTCTCAGATCAGGCAAAACACCAAAATTTTTCACCAATAGACTACCCCAACATATAGGGGGTCTCTGAAATTCTTTACGAATTTTTTGGAAGCTGGGGCCGATGCACAAGCCAAAGGGCATCCTAAATACTCGAAAGTGACCATCAAGTATTTGAAGGCCATCTTCCACTCGTCAAAATACTCATCCGGGACGAGTTTATAGGCCCCTCGCAAGTCCAACTTGGAAAAGACTTTTATGCGGAGATGATGAAGAGTTCATTTTAAATTCAATGTAAAAGATCCCTTTTTTTATTTTTATTTTTGAGTTCTATAGCAAGGGACTAAAAACCCCCTTCTTCCCACAAAAAGAACCCGGCCCACCCCCAAAAGTAACTTGCGGATGAACCCCTTGGTAAATTTTCTTTAATTTTTCCCGACATTCCCTGGTCCCGGGTACCGAGAGTGGTAGACCCCCCCCCCGGGGGGACTATCCTTGGCAGCGGTTTTTAAAACAAAAGTAGGGATAGGGGAAGGTAAGTGCGCCTGCTTCCGGGGGAACCCTTCCAAAAGGGGTTTTTAAAAACTGGGGGAAAGGGCCGGGTAAGGCTTGAGAATGGGTTTTACACGGCAGCGAGACGACAATCCCCCCCCAAACGCAAAACTTCCCCCGTCTTCCAGTAAAGCTTTGGGGGCGTGACCTGCAGCCATGGAAGCCCCAGGAGGACAAGGGGGAAAGCGGGGGTACACGAAAAATGCGATCTTCTCCTTGTGTAAGGCTCCAAATTTTAGGACCCCCTTTTTCAGCCCTTTAAACAATGGGAGTCACTCAAAGACTTGCCACTAATGGACGAGAGACCAAGGGTTGGTTAACGGCCCCCCAAGAGACGATATTTGGCCACCAAAGCGGCATCCATAAAATTCCCGCAAAACGGGAAAATCCAAAAGGGCAGCCACTTTAAAAACGAAAAATCCCGGGGAACTGGTTTGACCGAAACGGCAGCATAAGCGAGGAAGGTTTGTTCCATTGGGGACGCCTCCCCACGAAGCCTGGTCGTGCTTTCCCGGGTTGGGGACGGGGGCGGAAAACCCCCTGAGGAGGTTTTGGGCTGCCCATAGCGAAAGGGCCCCTCGGGGTCCCCCGAGTCAACTCTTGCGGAGTCAGGTGGGGCTCTGTCCACTGCAGGGCCTCTTCCATGACTGACTGAGGAAGGCGGGGGGCCAAAAACCCGGCCCAAAAGCATAACGACTGTTGGACTGTTTCACGCTCTTGGGGAAGCTTTTTCACGTCTCTCCGTGAAACGGTTTTCAACCCCCGGGTCGCCGGGGGATAGCTCGAAATGAAAACGAGGGTCCCTGGCGGAAAAAGGGCATCCTTTAAAACTTTCGGGAAAGGGCCCTTCTTAAAGGGTGGCGCAAATCTGAAATCCCCAACCACTCTGAAGCAAGTGGGGAATTGCGGGGCATAGTCCCGACGGAGGAGTCCCCCTGCTGAGATTCAGTAAGGCGGTCTGGGGAGAGAAGCGCGGACAGGCTCTTCGAAGAAAACTGGGGGAACTCCTGCGGGAATGCACATATCACAGTGACCTGATCGCCTCGGTCCCAGAGGGGGGTGGACAGGCCGGGGCTTCCCCGAGAGGAGACTAAACCACGAAGGCTCCCTTTTGGGACCTTTGGACGGAAATTGTCCTCCCATAAATTTTCCACGTGGAGGGAACAGGGTAATAAAAGCCCCGCAGGGCTTTTGGGTCCCCATCAAATTTCATTGGCAAAAGACCCCGGAGTTTAGGACCGGCGGACCTCCCCGGAGCACTGCCATGAAGGCCCCAAGGCACTATTGCTGCTGCTACGTAGTGGGAGCTGCTGCATCAAGGGACAGCTCGTTAAGCTGGCCGCGATTTGTCTGTTTCGACTGTTGGGGGCCCACGATGGGGGTGATTCGAGACGCTTGGTAAGGCACCTTGGTGGGATCCAGGGCCCTGATCTTACTTAACTTTTGGTAGGGATCCTCTGAATCACCGCAAGGATGATGTAAGCCACGCCAGGGAGGGGAATCTAAGTGTCCCGGTTTTCACCAGAGCCCGCCACAAAGCGGGATGGACTTGCTGTGGCGGGAATCTACCAGGTCGCTTCCACTGACGTGACTTGCTTGCGGAGGCAGCCGAGGTGCAGCGAGGTACAGAATCGTGAAGCAAGCTCGTAGTCGGGGACAGGCAGGAGGTCAGTGCAGGCGGCAATGGTTCGTGGTCAAGGGATGGAGGCAGAAGGTACGGTACACGGTAGACGAACAAGACACTCAGGATCGCTTCCTCTCTAGGCACAGGGTACTATCGATTCGGCAAGTTGCTAAGGAAGGGGCAAGGTTAAATAGGGTCAGCGCCCGGTGACGGAAACAGGAGCATGGCGAGGTAAGTGGGACACAGTGCTGCCGAGGTGTCCACAGCCCGAGTACCGGGCTGCGGTGCCGGCCGCAGCTGGGGCCGCTGCGGCGGTGCGGGTGTGCCTGCGACCCAACACGGGGGTCGCAGGAACACCCGTAACACCTTTTAATGTTTTTGGGTTAAGAAATAGTTTGTCTTTATATTTGTTGCTTCCAATTAAAAATTTCAGCTATTTCTCGCGGTCGAGGATTTTTTTGCTCTGTTTTTCCGCCATTGGTCATGGACTCGGCAGCAGTGAACGCTCTGGATGAAGTTTTCGGACAAACTTTGGGGCGTTTGTTGGAGAAGCTGCCGGTTTGTATTTTGCTTGTTTAGTTTTAATTATTAATAACATGATATAATTAGGCATAATACCGGCAGATACCTTCCTACTCATGTTGGCTGCAGGATAAACTGCAATCCAGCTTCCCTTGTGACCGTCCCCTCCAGCAGGTAAACAGAGCAAAATTTAGAAAATAACACTCCACCGCGGAGAGGAAGATTTTGCTGTTTGCTTGCAAAACTGATAACTAATTTTAATGATTGAGCATGCAGATCCCTCAGCACAGATAAGAACTGAAGCTGACAATGCCCCCACCATGCCAGTCCATGGCACTACACCTCCCATCATCAGAAATGCTCCTCACCCTTCTTTTCCGAGTGACTGTAAAGTGAGGATCTTTCTTTTTTATTAACCTTATGGAGTATGTAGGGCAGAAGAGCATATGGAGTGATAGAGTGCTGTGCAGAGCATATGGAGTAATAGAGTGCTGTACAAAGCATATAGATTGGTAGAGCACTATCATCATAGAGTCTGTGCAGAGCATATGGAGTGATAGAGTGCTGTGCAAAGCATATAGAGTGGTAGAGCACTATGCATAGCATATTGGGTGGAGTACTGTGCAGAGCATATGGAGTGGTAGAGCACTGTGCAGAGCATACAGGGTGGTAGAGCACTGTGCAGAGCATGTGGAGTGGTAGAGCGCTGTGCAGAGCATACAGGGTGGTAGAGCACTGTGCAGAGCGTGTGGAGTGGTAGAGCGCTGTGCAGAGCATATGGAGTGGTAGAGCGCTGTGCAGAGCATGTGGAGTGGTAGAGCGCTGTGCAGAGCATGTGGAGTGGTAGAGCACTGTGTAGAGCATATGGAGTGGTAGAGCACTGTGCAGAGCATGTGGAGTGGTAGAGGGATGTGCAGAGCATATGGAGTGGAAGAGCACTGTGCAGAGCATATAGGACGATAGAATACTGTGCAGAGCATATAGGAAAATAGAATGCTGTGCAGAGCATATAGGATGGTAGAGCACAATGCAGAGCATGTAGGGTAGAATAGCACTGTGCAGAGCATATGGAGTGGAAGAATGCTATGCATAGCATATAGGGTAGAATAGCACTGTGCAGAGCATATGGAGTGGTAGAACGCTATGCATAGCATGTAGGGCAGAAAAGCGCTGTGCAGAGCATATGGAGTGGCAGAGCGCTGTGCAGAGCATACAAGGTGGTAGAGTGTTGTGCAGAGCATATAGGATGATAGAATACTGTGCAGAGAATATAGAACGGAAGAAAAAAACAGGGGCAGACCTTTTAAAGGGTAAAATTTGCATTTGGCAAACTTTGGGGTTTGGTTTTTAAAAAAACGCTTTGCATAGCAATAGGGGGAGGTTACTGTGCAGAGAAAATATAGAAAATAAATGCTTTTCAGACATAATAGGATGGTAGAGCACAAGAAAGAGAAAGTGGGGTTAAATAAAATGTGAGGCAAATAGGGGGAATAGCATTTTCCCAAATTTAAAAAGGGGGTAGTAGATCCTGAAACAGAGCACTTTGGGAGGGGCATAGCATTTTTGGGGAGCATATGGGAAATTGTAAGCACTGTTTAGTTTTCTTTAAACTCATTAGAGTGTTGTGCAGAGTATATAGAGTGGTAGAGTACTTTTAGCAAAATATGGGAAATGTATATTTATTTGAGAGTGCATTGGGGAAATTAAGTGTGGTAAGCACATGTGGATTTTAAAAGCACTGGGGCAGCGTGCCTAGGGGGGTTAAAATGCTTCGCAGCAGTGGCACATAAGACGGTAGAGAGCTATGAAAAAACAAAAAGGGTAAAGTAGGACATTGTGCAGAACATGTAAGGTGACAGAGTGCTGCGAAGAGCATATAGAGCAGAGTGCAGAGCACATCTGGTGGTAAGCACTATGCAGATCATATTGTGAAATTTGGATGTTGTGCAGGAGAAAAAAAGGCGTAGGGGCACCCCGGGCGGGAGCACTTTTGGGCATTAGGAAAAGTGAAGACTATTGTTTTTTGGGTTTGAGGGTTTCACCCATAATCCCAACCTCACTCTATACAAAAAATTTTTTGTGGGTGGGTGCACAGAACCCCCCCCCAAAAAAGCCCCAGACCTCCCCTAAATGCCCCCAAAAACCCCCCCCAAAGCCCGCCCCCAAAACCCCTAGAGGGCCCCCAGAAAAACCCCTAGAAAGCCCCCCAAAAAACCCCATGACCCCCCCCAGAACACTCCCAGAATACCCCCAGGATGCCCCCAAAACAACCACAGAATGCCCCTAGGATGCCCCCAGAAACCCCCCCAAAAACACCCCCCAGAAAAACCCCCAAAAACGGCCATTGGATCCCCCCCAGAACACCCCCAAAACCCCCACAGAACCCCCCCCGGGGTTTGCCCCGAGAAGGGCCCCCCAAAAAACACCCTCAGGACGCCCCCGGGAACACCCCCCAAGAACACCCCCCCCAAAAACCCCCCAAAAAACGCCCCCAAAAAATCCCAAAAAACCCCAAGGAGGGCCCCCAAAAACACCTCCAAACACCCCCCAGAACACCCCCAAAAAACACCCCAAAAAGAAACCCCCAGAACACCCCCATGACCCCCCCAGAAAAACCCCTAAAACCCCCAAAAACCCCCCCCAAATAAAACTCCCCCCCAGAAAAGCCCATAAAACACCCCCGAAACACCCCCAGAAAAACCCCCAGGATGCCCCCCAAAAAAACCCACAGAATCCCCCTAGGTTTCCCCCAAAAAACCTCCAAAAAACCACTCCAAAAACCCCCAAAGAAACCCCCAGGGGAAGCCCGAAACACCCCCAGAACCCCCCCCAAGAACACCCCCCAGGTTTGGCCCCCGAAAACCCCCCAAAAAACCCTCGGGGGACGCCCCCAAAACACCCCCCAGAAAAACCCCCCAGAAGGGCCCCCCAGAACGCCCCCAAAACATCCCCAGAACACCCCAAGGATGCCCCCCAAAAAAACCCCAAAAACACCCCCAGAAAAACCCCAGAACTTTCCCCAAAAAAAACCCCCCAGAACACCCCCCTAACACCCCCAAACATCCCCAGAACACCCCCAAAAGAACCGCCCCCAAATGACACCCCCAAAAACACTCCCAAAACATCCTCAAAACCCCCAAAAACCCCCGGACGCCCTCAGAACAACCCCCAGAACCCCAAAAACATCCAAGAAACCCCAGAACACCCTCCCAAACCCACCCCCCAAAAAACCCCAGAACACCTCCAAAACCCCCCCCAGAACACCCCCAGACCCCCCCCAAGGAAACCCCCAAATGCCCCCAAACCCCCCAAAAACCCATCCCCAGAACACCCCCAGAACACCCCCAGGACCCCCCCAGGACACCCCCAGGACCCCCCCCGGACCCCCCCCGGGGAAACCCCCAAAACATCCCCCCAGAAAAACCCCCAGAAACACCCCCCAAGACTTACCCAGAACCCTCCAAAATATTCCAAAAACACCCCCAAAACCCCCCCAAAGAACATCTCCAGAACCCCCCCAGTTTTGTCCCCAAAAAAAAACCCCCAAAAATCCCTTCCAGTAAACCCCCAAAACATCCCCAAAACCCCCCCAAAGCCCCCAAAAACATCTCCGGGAACCCCCCCAAAAAACACCCCCAGAACAGCCCCAGACGTCCCCAGAACACCCCTAGAACATCCCCAGAACACCCCCAGTACAGCCCCAGAACATCCCCAGAACACCCCCAGAACACCCCCAGAACACCCCCAGAACATCCCCAGAACACCCCCAGGACACCCCCAGGACACCCCCAGGACATCCCCAGAACACCCCCAGAACACCCCAGAACACCCCCAGAACACCCCCAGGACACCCCCAGGACACCCCCAGAACATCCCCAGAACACCCCCAGGACGCCCCCAGAACACCCCCAGAACACCCCCAGAGCACCCCTTCATGTTTTGTGCATTAAAAGGTGTCGGATCTGTTGAACAATGCGCCTAACATGTTCATTTGATTCTCCAAACATTGCACAGCGCTCACTTTGGCGCATTTTACGCTATAAAAGGGCGAAAATTCCTTTCATACAAGTCTCAGAATAACCCTAACCCTAAATGAAGGTTCGAGTTCGTGCTTTCCCAAAGCTTTAGGGGGTCTACCTTTCCACTCTGCAGCCACATTAGGCTCTGTCTACCCTGCAGTACAACCTGAAAATCAAATCCTAAAAACCTTCATAAAGTATTTTGTCCCCTGCCTGTCAAAGGCCGCTGAAAAGCATTAGTTTTTTGCCACGATTTGCATTCTTTGTCGCGCTTTTTATGCGTATTTTACTTGTCTTCAAATCTGGTTTTTTAATGTCTGCATAAATCAAGTCATTTGGGCAAACTCCACCCTACAAAGGGGTGTGGAAAGCAAATGATTGCATTTGTATGTCATCTTGTAGTCGTTTTACGGATTTCGGCGCTAATAATGTTACCTCGCTTTTGTTGCCAAAATTAAGTCTTTTTTTTTTTTTACAGATTTTGGCCCCAAAGTTCTTTTTTCTTTTATGGATTTTGGCGCTAATAAATTTATCTCGCTTTTGGCGCTAAACTATTTTTTTCTACAGATTTTGGTGCTAAAATAATTTTTTTACGGATTTTGACACAACTAAGTTATATTGCTTTTGCCGCTGAAAATCTTTTTTTTTTTAAGGATTTTGGTGATAAAAGTCGTGTTTTTACGGATTTTGGCACTAATTATGTTGTCTTGCTTTTGTTGCTAAAAATCTGGCTTTTTGCGTATTTTGGCACTAAAAATCAGGCTTTTTTAAAGGATTTTGGCACTAGTAAAGTGATCATGCTTTTGCCGCTAAAAAATTATTTTTTTTTACGAATTTTAGCGCTAAAATCTGTGCAAAAAAAGAGACTTTAGAGCCCATATCCATAAAAAACGTATTTTTTTGCGACAAAAGCATAATCACTATATTACAAACGATATGGAAATGAAAACGACTGAAAACAGATCCCATAGACTTGCATAGTAAACACGTCCTGCTGTCTTCCAAAGAGCGTCATTTTTTCTGCTAGTTTTTGCTACTGGTCGTTTTTTGATGTTGCAAAAAACACGAGAGCAGGGCAGAAAATGAACTATTGGAGTCTATTGGAGGATTAGGAGCAAAGGCGTAAAACTTCAAGCTCTTGGGCCCGGGTGCAAAAAGTGAAATGGGCCCCCCCAGGTACCATGCGCCTTTTACAATACTGGTGTCTCCTTATGTGGCAGGAGGGCTTTTGGGCCGCCTCAGGCTGTAGGGTCTGGTAGCAACTGCTACCCCTGCACCCCATATAGTGACTGCTACCTCTGCACCCCCTATAACAACTGCTACCTCTGTCCCCCTAAAACGACTACTACCTCTGCACCCCCTATAACGACTGCTACCGCTGCACCCCCTGTAGCTACACCCCTGGTTAGGAGTGATTTTTGCTAAAATTCATTTTGGACCAAATTGCTTCAATTTGTGTCCAATTGTGATGCTGAGAAAAAAACAGAATCTCAGCTCCTGTATTGGGTGGAGTTCCCCTATAAAGCACACAGGGTGATAAGCGAGCGCGGCCGCCACCACTGATAAGGCGTCGGGTATAAGTTATTTCCGGCGTCTTGCAGAGGATCAGAGGGTAACGTGAATGTTCTTGGTAGTGACCTGGGGTTCCAGCGGCCGCCTCCCTTCCTGCACCTGGTGGAGCCGCTCTGCACGAGGCGGCATCTCCTGCGGAGGCCGTAATTCTTACATTACAGTTCAAAAGGGTGAAAGCAAAATTCCCCAAGAAAATGAAGCCCCATAAAGACAAATGGCTCCTGATAAATCCTCGTTCCTTCTTGATTCCTTTGCTTTTATGGCCTCTTTGTGGCCGCTATCTCTTTGCAATCCCGCTCATCCAGCCGTGGAGCCTCCGAGTGCCGCAGCCTTTACCACCGCCAAGAAAAATAGATCTGGACGGCCGGGAGCGGCGGGAGAGATGCGACCGCGAGGCAATAAAACGGATTGTTCATTGCAGGTTTTAACTCCTCATTCATCTCTTGCTGCCGTATTTATTAACACCGGAAGCTGAAGGCGCCCCCCCGCACCGACGTGCTTTATGCTGGGCCTCGTGGTTCAAGATGGCTGCGGCGGAGCACTATAGGGCGGCTTTTTTTTAGAATACATATACACTTGTAAAAATCTAATATTACAGTGGCGGGAACAACGGAGGGGGCCGAGGCCCATGCTACCGGGGCAATTAGGTGTTTTAAAATTTAAAGCCCCAGAAAAAGAGTAGGGAAACCTCCCGCCCCCCATTATTTAACTGATATATAAATTTAATACGGACATGTAAAGTTCATCGGGTAATGGCCCTGTGGTAAAAAATGGTTTGATTTAACATATTTGTAAGAACTGCTGGGATGTTATTTCTTAATTTTCTGTATCATTATTTATATTTTATAAACAGACTAAAATGTAGCAGTTTGCCCACTAATATTCTAACTCCTCCTGTTCTGTGAGATCACTTCCCTCTCTCCCCATCACACAGGGAGGATTACATGCAGGTAACACCTATATATAGATAAAACAGGGGCCCCATCACTTAGACTGCCCCCTTTAATTCAACCCCACCCCCCCGAAACCCCCCCGCCCCGCGCCCTCCTTCGCCCCCTTTGTTTTTAAATATTTCCCCCAGTCTCCTCATCACAGGCGGATTCATGCGGTAACAAAACCATATATAGATAAAACGGATCCCCATTCCATAGACTGAACCTCCGTTCTGTAGAGACCCCTTTCCCCCAGTTCCCTCATACAGGCAGGATTACAGACAGGTAAAAACCATTATAAATAAACAGGATCCACCCTTCACATAGAAGGGAACCCCCCTTTCTGAGAATCCCTTCCCCCCAGTCCCTATCACAGAAAGGGTTACACTGACAGGGGGGAACATATATATAAAAAACCCGGATCCCCCCATTCACTATAACGACCCTCCTGTTCTGAGAGATCACTTCCCGCAGTCTCCCCCAATGCAGGG